>CAUYUJ010020304.1:706223-757358 GCA_963575745.1 Prorocentrum cordatum | reverse complement strand
GCTTTAGGTTGTCGGCTTAAGTTCGCTGTTGTCACTTAGTAGGCCCGCGCCCCGGACTTACGACACGCCGTGTTCGCTTTCGCCCGCGGCAGCGACCAAAACAAATCCCCACCAGCCAATCCACAAGAAGATCGCCAGGCGAGTTGCCTTGATCAGGGAAGTGTAGAAGAGTGCTGCGTAACAACCCTCTTGGAAGCGTTTCACCGGAGGTCTCTTGGAGCCGTCTTGGAGCTCTCTTGGGGTCCTCGCGGAGCCTCTTGGGGCACTCTTGAGGCCCTCTTGGGGCTCTCTTGGGGCCTTCTTGGGGTCCTCTTGGGGCTCGATGGGGGTTCTGGGAGTCCTCTTGGAGCCATCTTTGCCCCCATGACTCTAAACGATGGGGGTAGGAAAGTCAGGTTCCCCCTGGGAGGCTAACACATTGCGTCTTGAGGCCCTCTTCGGGCGCTCTTGGTGCGCTCCTGGGAGCTCTTGGGGCTGTCTTGGGGCTTTCTGGAGCCCCTCTTGGGGGCTCTCTTGGGCCGTCTTGGGGCCATCTTGAGGCCTCAAGAGCCCATCGGAAGCGCAAAGGCGAGAAGGCGAACACACTGATTATCCCTAGGTTTTGGAGCAAATTAGGCCTCTTGGGGGGATCCTTGGAGGGATCGGAGGGCACTTTGAGTCCCCCTAGGAGTCGGAGGCTATCTTGAACCATCTCGAGGTATCTCGAGCCATCTTGGAGGTCATCTCGCGCTCTCAGAGGCCCTCTTGGGGCCATCTGGGGCCATATTGGACGCCCTAACCCCTCCCCGGGCGCCCCTTCCAGGCCCAGGGGAGGGGGTGGGGGGAGGGGTCAAGCCACCCACCCGCCCGCAAGCCGTCTAGCTCACTTCCACCCGCCCTCCCGACACATAAAGAACACCCGAGCCTGAGCATGTGCAGCGGTCGTCTTTGGATGGGCAGCTACCGGGAACCAAGCCGACCCCAGGTGCGCGACGCTTGGGCGAGGTGCGCCACGCGTGCCAGGGGCGCCACGCGCGCCAGGCACCCCTGGGGCCCGAGCGTGCCAGGCACGCCTGGTGCGCCAGATGCGCCACGTGCTCCGAGTGCGCCAGGTGTGCCGCACACTCCAGCCGCGCCAGGTGCGCCACGTTAGGGGCACGTGCAGATTGCGTCAGGCGCGCCTGCGCACGTGACAGCACACATCGGGAAACACGAGCCATTCTGGTCGAGAACCAATGCCCATTATTGTGTCTGGCGGGCCTGCGCACAGCAGGCCACGCGACACCACCCCCGACGTCCCTGTAAAAACCACTGGACAGTGATCGTGGGATGGCCGCGCATGATCCAGATTTAGCCGCGAGGCACATGTTGTATAATTTTTTGGTCAGGGATGGTAGCCCTGCGCACAGCAGGGAATATGCTGACGGGCGTCCCTGTCAAAAACAATACAAAGTGCTCGTGGGCCTCACGAACATGACTCAAGACTTTGCCCCAAAGTGTACTTTGCATTATTTTTTGACAGGGATGGTGGGGGGGGGTCGCATCGGGTTGGCCGCGCATGCTCCAAATGTGGAGGTCGAGTGCGGTTTGTATTGTTTTTGATAGAGATGGTGGGGCGCGGGCCCGCATGGAGTCGGCATGGTTCCAGGTTGGCCGCCGGCCGGGTGGGGGAGGGGGTGTATATCAATGGGGAACAGTGATAAACCACCTACGTCCAGACGGCTGGTGGGATTATCATTTTGTTTGGTGCCCTGAGCGAGTCACTCCAGCACGAGGGGCCCGCGAGTAGGCGCTGGCACCAGCGTTTTCAAAGGGTCATCGGCGCACGTTTGGCGCCTGATAGCGTCTACAAGCGCCTATTGGCGCCCACGTGCGCTTGGTTTGCTAATGTCTACATGCGCTAACTGGTGCATGCTAGCCGCCAACTTGCTCGTGCCAGTGCCCGCTGGCGCCTACTGACGCCTACTGACGCCTCTTGCGCCCACTAGTGCCTGCTGCTGGCGCTTAGTCGCGCCAACTACTGCGCCTTACCTCTTCTTTATGTGCTGCTGTTTCTTTGCCATTTCTGGTTGCGCGCGTTCTAGTGTGTCCATATTTTGATGTCAAGTATGCGTCACTGTATACTTTCTCGGTCACGTGTTCGTTGAAGTTTTGGTTCCATGTTTTATGCCACGTTCCCAATCGATGCTTAGACTGAACACTTCAGCGTTCACTGTTTATTTTCACGCGCGTTGACGTTTTGCAGCATGTGTACGCACACATATGCTTGCATACTGGTTGCTATGCTTTCTGCGTAGAGCGTGGTAGTTGCCATGGGGTAGTGTGGGGTACTTGAGTTCATTGCTACATGTCCGTTTAATGTACACATAAACCATACATCTACGAACGTACACATAACCGCGCGCATACATGTATAACGTTTTACATGGTTTGTGCATGCATGTGTTAATGCAGGTGTATAATATACTTACATACATGTACTCATATATAGATATACGTATTGATATATACATGCTATCACGCCATACATACATAGTAATACATTTATGCATGTATGTATGCATTGTCTGTATGTGTGTATACTTGCATACATGTATGTATATATGTATGTATGCCTCCCTGGCTGTCGGTATGTATGCATGTATGCATGCATGCATGTATGCATACGCGTATGCATGTATGCATGTATATGTATATGTATGTGCATATGTATATGTAGTCGCATGTGGCTCGAAACGTTGTACGCGTATAGGGCGCACGTGTGTGTATATCTAAAGCTTACGCGGTGCGTTACTCACTCTCCCAGCCTGTTGCCATGGCGTCCTGTCTGGCCGATTTCTTGGTCAACTTCCACGCGGCAGACTTCGCCTTTGAGCAGAACGGCGCGGACTACCCAGCACCTCTCCTCGAGGCCGTGGGCAGGAACCCCAAATGGTGCAAACGTTTCAGCGATTGAAGGCCCAGGCGGTGACGGACAATATTGACTTGAAGACAGTAATTCAGAACTTCGCGACCAACCACCCGGAGGAGGCCAAGGAGGAGGGGGCAAAGGAGGCCCAGCCTCAGCCTCCAGCGGGCGCGAAACACCGACGCCTGACGCTCGGCGGCACCTTCGCTGGGATGGCCGCCCCGGAAGCAGGAGCCTCGACGGAGGAGGACGAGCCTTCGGATGACATAGTGATGCTGGGCAGGCTGCACACCTCCATGACGAACATTCAGAAACTGGTGCAGAAGCTGGATGCCCCGCTCAGCAACAATGTTGCTGTGTGGAAGGGCCGGGCCACGAGCATGAAGGAGTTCTACGAGGGCGTGGACGAGGTTGTCCGCGCGTGCTCGCGCGACGCCGGAACCAATGACCTACTGAGCAAGGTGTGCTCGGCTGGCCCTCTCATCACCTTCGAGGTGAAGTACTACAACAAGATGAAGGAGACCATGGACAATATCAAAGCGAAGATCAACGCCGAGGGCTTGTCGGACAAGGTGTCGGCCTTCATGGCGGGCGGCCCGCTCCGGGGGGCGATCGAGAGCACGCCGAAGGGCATCTATGCGACGCTGCTCGAGATGGGGGCGCAGAAGGAGTACCTGCGAACGTGGTGGCCGGTGTCGGTCGCCGCGCCTGGCTGGTCGATGCGCTACGAGGGCGAGCACGACTTCGCGGAGCGGATCGCCACCGTCGCGATGGGCAAGGACGTCTTGAAGAAGATCAGACGCAACGTGGGCGAGGGCGCCGACATGATTCTGCTCAGAGCGTGAATTACCTACCCCGCTTTCGCTTCCAGGCAAAACCAAGTCATACCACGCGCCTCCCCGTCAAGCGGCCTAACCAGTACAGGCCGTAGTTTGGCATCGCTTGGTAGCTCTTGGAAGCGAGGGTGGTCAAAAGCGAGGTAGGTTTGTTTCCCCCCTATCTGCAGAAGGCCAAGGGCACCGGCATCATGGACATAGAGACTGCAGTTGCGAAGAAACCGAAGCCCCACGGCAAGGCGCCCAAGCGCCACGGCTAGGGCACTGAGGGGAGAAAGGACACGCTGAGAGCACAACGAAGCACGACCGCTCCGCAGCTCCGCGCCTGGCCCCCCTCCCCCTCCCTCCCTCCCTCCCTCCCTGTGCCCGCCCCTTCCTCTCTTCGCGGAGCTGGCGGTGCGCGACGGTCTCGAGGTCATGTAAAGACGGCGGCGGCGGAGGAAACCCGCCAGGGGTACCTGCACGTTCAGAGTCCAAAACTATCCTTTCTTGCTGCCTCCCCCCTTCCTTTTCCTCCCCCTCCCCTCCCGCGCCTCCCCCCCCCCGCCTGCCCCTCCCCTTGCCCCCCCCTCTCCTGCCCGCTCCTGCCCCCTCCCCTCCCCCTCTCGCCTCCCCCCTGCTATGGAAGGGGGCAGTTGCTCGCCTGGAGACCGCCGGGACAGGCGGGGGACACAGGCGGCAGCGAAGCGCCGTTGATGGTAAAGGCCGCCCTTCTCAACAGCTTCTGCCGCCGGCAGAGGAGAGCCGAACGGTCCACCCGCGATTGCCCTTCCAGCTTCCTCCCTCGCCCTTCCTCCGCAGGCCGCAACAGTGACACAGCACGCGCGCCTACAATATCTCACCCCCCACCGGAAGGCAGGGCAGAAGCCCAACACCTTCCGTTGGGGAGACTGGGCAGAGCAGAAGCTCGCGCGCCTGGTCGCCCCTGCTGGCGGGCTCACCAGAGGTGGCCTGTTGGCGCACACTTTTCTTTGTTTGCGCAAGCACACGCGAAAACGCACAGCCCAAACAGTGCTAGCGCCGTCAGAGGCGCGACGGGTCAGCCACGGGGGCGCCCCCAGCGGAGACCGACCAGCCACGCGCCTATGCCCACTCGCAACACGAATAGTGGAATACGTAGCGTTGACGCTCAGGACAGACGGATACGTGCGCGCACGGCAAAACGTCGAGCGGCACGCAGGGGGCACAGGCTAGCGAAACAGGTATCGAAAGGAAATGACACCCGGGCCCAGGCCCAGGAACCCAACGCACCCATACAATTGGCGGAGCCGGTGAAATACGGAAACACCATTCGCATTGCATCACTCAACACCAAAGGCATGACAATTGCGGGGAAGCGGGACGAAATCGAAGCTTGGATGCGTAGGAACAATGTCGGGATAGTTGGTTTGCAAGAAACACACATAAACACAAACTCGAAGGAACAAGGCAAACAATGCCACCGATATTTTGCAGGGGAACCCAAAACAGGGGAGGCAACATGGTTCGCAGCAGGAGTGGGGTTTATGATCCAAGAGGAGCACGTGAAACATGTTTTGGATGTGACCCCCGTGAGCGATCGTATATGTACATTGTCGTTGGCGCACACACCGTCCATCCACATTATCACTGTGTACGCACCAACGGCGGAAAGACCAGAAACGGAGAAGTTGGAATTCTATGATTCACTCGAGAGAGAATTCACCAGGCGCCGGGGTGTTGGCCCAACGTATATCATGGGCGACTGGAACCCACGGGTACACTGCGCGACCTCGGAGGAGGAAGCGGCGGTAATAGGCAAACACACGTTCGACCCTGAGAACACCAACCCGCTGGGACGAACTGAGGAATCAGTGTGCAACCGGCACCTCTTCTTGACCTTCTGTCAAACAAATCGGTTAAAAGGCAGCCAGCACATTTTTCCAGAAGGACCACAGCAAACTCGCAACGTACAGGGAACCGGGCACGACGTTAGAAGGCCCATTCATGAGAGGAGCGCACGAGCAGCTCGGTTTCATCGTAGTCATGCAACGATGGCGAAATTCTGTGCTGGACTGCGAGACAGACACATTTGCGAACATCGCTTCAGATCACTATCCACTTACCGCTACGGTCAGGATCAAACTGAAAGCCAATGACAAGTCACGTGGATCCAGCAGAGCCAAATACAGAGAGTGCAACATGCAAGAGCGGATACAAGTCAATGAATCCTTCCACCAGGCAATGCAGGACACCGCGGATCTAAGGGAAGCCGCTAAGAGAGCTTGCGCCTCACAGCCGAGGGATCGTCGCAAAGCACAACACCAAACCATCTCGTGCCGGAACGAGAAACTTCTTGACCAGAGGCACAAGATGTTGGCCGCAGGCAAACTCAGATGTTTCGCTGCCCTGACACAGATGTTCCGCAGCAGCCGCAGAGAAGACAGAAGGCAGCATGTATTGAGCACTTTGCGCGAGGAGCTAGATTTTCGCGACAGATGGATGGGAATCGGTAGTCTTAAGAAGGATCACCAACCACAGCCGTGCCATGTGAAAAAGAAGGACGGCACACCTATACCTCGGCACCAAATGGCGGAATAAATGGCGAAACACTGGGCGACGGAGCAGTGGGGGCGCCAACCAGCCGAGAACGAAGTACTTGGCGAGGCATCAACTGTCGCAGCGCGGGTCCAAGTAGACCTAAGGCCGCTACGTAAGGAGGAGCTAACATTAACCATGAGAAAATTGAAGCGCCGTAAAGCCCCGGGACCCGATGACTTACCTACCGAGGTATACAAGGAACTCACAGAGCAGACCCTTGACCCAATACGAGCACTGCTCAACGATCGGTGGGACACTGAACACATCCCTCCAGATGTGTTGGAAGCTCGCGTAATTGTGATATGCAAAAAAAGGAGACACGAGCAATCTGGCCAACTACAGACCGATATCTTTCTTGAATACCATTTACAACATATGCGCGTCGCTAATACAAAAACGGTTGGCGACTGGTCTGGAGGCGCATATGCAGCGGGCCCAGTTCGGATATCGAGCAAAACGATCAACCTCCGCAGCCATACATTGCGTGCGCAGGGCCGCTGAAGAGGCAGAAATCACGGGCCAACAGGTCTCTCTGGTACTTCTAGACAGGGAGAAACCTTTTGATAAACTTACCCGGAAAGGTTTGTTTTCGGCGTTGCAGAGGATGGGGGTGCCGGACAAGTTGCAAACTATCATCAAAACACTGTACCAAGATCCCAAAATCAAAGTTGAATGCGACGGTCAGACATCCGATTGGTATTCACAGGAGTCCGGAATTCGACAGGGTTGCCCCTTATCGCCATATTTGTTTTTGGTAGCCATGACTGTCATGTTCCATGACGTTCACCAGTCAGTGGATAATCTCATAGTGGGCCACAGGGCACAGGGAACGAATTTCGATGAAATCTCATACGCAGACGACACGATCGTTGTCTCTAGGGACACCAGGGCAATAAACAGGCTTCTGGCAGCAATCGAGCACGAAGGAACCCGATATGGAATGAAGCTAAACAAGGGAAAATGTGAGGTTGTCGCAGCACACGGACATCCTAACATACATTTTGTTGATGGCACGAGTGTTAAACGGATGGGCGAGGCAAAATACCTGGTGTGCCGCTTGAGCGAAGAATGCGACAGCACGCGGGAGGTACAAGCTATAATTGGAGCGTGCATGGCAACGCTCAAGAACATTGATTTGTTCTGGAGGCACAGCAGTTGCCCTGCCAAGTTCAAAACTGCAAGGGCAAGACGCAGTCATCAAATCGAAACTACTGTATGGCCTCGAATCAGCCCAGCTCACTCAAGGCACATTGAATCGACTCGACGCCTTTCAGCTCAAAGGACTCAGGAAAATTCTGAACATGCAAACAACATATGGTGATAGAGCCAACACGAATGAAAAAGTGTACGAAGCGGCCGAAAACGCGCTTCGACGAGAACAGAGACCTATCGTCAAGTTCAGTGCAGCGTACGCCAGGAACAAACTGCTACTCTACCAAACCATCGTACAGGCTGAACCCAACCACCCGGCGCATGGGATTACGTTCGATCCTGTCACATTGCAACCCAGACAGTGGACACGCCGGAGGGTAGGCCGTCCCGGCTAAATTGGGCGGGGCGGACAACAGCAACATATTGGAAAGCTATCCGGAACTCGCTGCCGCCAGCACTCCGCTTCGAAGTGTCGATGCCACGGACCCCCTTCACACGCAAGCTATCCGTAATGCCGCCCAGAGACAGCTTATTACTTGATCGTCGTCTTCACCCCGTTGTCTTTGGTCCTTTCTCCCCCCTTTGCTTCCCCCCTCCCTCCCCCCCTTTCCTCCCCCCCCTCGCCAAGTCGGTGTTCGAAGGGAAAGAACGATACGCTCATCAGCACTCTCCGCCACGCATGTGCCGTGGCAGCGACACCGTTGGGCGCGGAAGCGCGGTGTTCGCGCAGCGCACCAACAATATATATATATATATATGTGCATATTTATGTATGCGTGTATGTGTATGTATGTTTGTATGTCTATGAAAATATACATATGTATATATATATATGTATATATATATAGGTATGTATGCATGCATGTATGTATGTATGTATATATGTGTATGTGTATGTGTATGGGTATGTGTATGTATATGTATATGTATATTACATGTAAATGTATATGTAGATGTATGCATGTATGCATGTATGCATGTGTGCATGTATGTATGTATGCATGTATGTGTGCATGTATGTGTGTATGTGTATGTACGTATGTATATATCTGCATGTATGCATGCACCTATGTATATATGTATGCATGTATGCATGCACGCATGCATACATGTATATGTATATGTATGTATGTGTATGCATATGTACGTATATGTATGTATATGTATGCATGTATGCATGTATGCATGTATGTATGTGTGCATGCATGCATGCATGTATGTATGTATGTATGAATGTATGTGTGTGGATGGATGGATGGATGGATGGATGGATGGATGAATGGATGGATGGATGGATGTATGTATGTGTATATGTATGTATGCATGTATGTATGTATGTATGTGTGTATGTATGCATGCATGCATGTATGTATGTATGTATGTATGTATGTATATGTATATATATATATGTGTGTATACATGTGTATGCGGTATGGGGGTACTCCAGGAGGGGCTGGATCGCTGGCGCTGTTTCGCACGGCGGTCCCGGCTTCTACTTGGGAGTTGCAAGGGCCTCAAGATGTCCGTAACTATTGTGGTTCAACATCAGCCCTGACCTCATACCACGTGCACATCCGCTTCACAGCTAGCTTCTAGTACTTTGCTTGCGCAGGCAGCTCTTTCAGTTTGGCAGGACGGGAGCCCAGAGAGCGCCCTGGACCGCGTGTCTGGTTGGGATCGTCGTCCGCGGCGTACCAACTGCACCAGCATCGGGAGAGGCATAGAAGCATGCCAAAGCTGCGGGTGTGTTTTCGAGGAGCATCCAGTTAAGAGGCCAACGTCATGAGGATCTTGCTCCTAGCTAGGTTTACGGTGACCGTGTTGTGTCACACAGATGGCGTGCGCGTTTTCTTGCAGTCCCCTGGGGTGGGTGCCCTCGGGCGCCAGGGCACACGCTGGTCGTTCAGGGTTGGTTCTCTTCTCGAGTATGGAATGGTTGCTCTTACAGTGCGACAGAGTATACTTATAAAGGAGATCCCTGGCCCAGGGCCCCGGGCCGGCTCCTCCCTTGCATTTCGGTGCCCCCTCTCTTCGGTGACCTCCCCTGGCGACCCCTGGAGGTCCCAGAAAGCCCGATAGTCTTCCAAGACCACCCAAGATAGCCTCCGTAGCCATTTTGTCTCAAGCCATTTGGCTCAAGCCGCTTTGGCTCGACGCAGGACCGACACCCATAATACATATCAGGTCGACAGTCCAGGACCTGCACCTTCCTTCTCGCAACTAAAGACAACATGGTCGGGGCAAGCTTCCCAGTTCTTCCGGCTTGGTTCTTCTACATCTACCACATCATCGGTGGTATTATCATTGGGCGTGCGGTCACATTTTGTCCACACCCGATCGCAGTCCTGGCTGTGGTCTTTGGTATCCAGGTATCCAGGGTCTGATCGACCATTATGCGGACAAGTTCCCCGCAGTTGCAAAGGTGAACGCGCCATTGACATTGGTGTTGGTGGTGCTCCTCGGCTATTGGTTGTACACTCTGTTCGCCATAAGCGCAGCACCGCATTGGGTTCTTTGGGCCGCCATCGCCATCTACTGTGCCTTTGTGGGTCTCACAAAGACTATGGAGCTTGGATTTCCGAAGGACACAGCGGAAGAGCAGATTTCAGCCCTCAAGGACCCCAGCTACAACTTCTGGCATTTTTGGCTCCACAACTTCTTCACGGCTTTTTTCCTCTTCCTATCGGCCACTTGCCCAGGCGTCTTTCCGAAAGATGCATTGATTGACTTTGGCGGGACGGCTCTTGCAGAGGTGCGCGAAAAAGACACGGAGTTCTCCCCGGCACAGATTATCGTGTTGCTCGGTGTATGCCTTGTGTCCTTTGTCGTGGGCATCGGGATTGGAGGCCGATGGTTCCCTCGACGTGACGTCACACAAGTTGATATCACTTCTTTTCTTGCAGCGTGATACAAGTACCACGGCTTTGTTCGCGCCAGTACCGATCAGAGATCGACCAATAGCACCACAAGAGCCTAATGGCGTCATGCCAGGCAGATGCATTATGTCTGCTTTGCGCGCGATTTGGCTCGCTGTTGGGCGCCGTGCGCACTACCGACAGCTTCATAAGCTGCGCGCTAAACATAGAACTGAATGGTTGCCTTTACCCGGGAGTAGAAGAAACAAGCAAAACACACAGTATAGCCTGCGACTAGTCCACAAGGCCCCCCAAAGCGCCCCACGAGAGCTCCAGGAGGCAACTAAGAGCCCCAGGACGGCCCAAGAAGGGCCCAAGACGGCCCAGGAGGCCCCAATATGGCCCAAATGCCCCAGGAAAGGCCCAAGAGGGGTCCCAGAGCGGGAGAACCACGTTCAAATTTCGAGCCTTGGCCCCAGGAGGCCCCCAGGAGGCCCCAGGAGGCTCCCAAGGTGCCCCGAGGGGCCCCAAGGGGGCTCTCAAGAGGCCTCCAAGAGGCAGAATGCTCCCAGCAAGCCCTCAGGAAACCCCCAAGAGGCCCCTGACGGGCCTCTGAGATACTTCCTGAGAAACCTCAGTATACATCTGTGAGAGGCCTCTGGCCCACAACCTGGGCCCGTTTCTAGGGCGCCGCCTGATCGGCACAGGTGTGTGCGCGTGTGCGTGTGCGTGTGCGTGTGCGTGTGCGTGTGCGTGTGCGTGTGCGTGTGCGTGTGCGTGTGTGTGTGTGTGTGTGTGTGTGTGTGTGTGTGTGTGTGTGTGTGTACGCACGCATGTATATATGCATGCACGATTGTATGTCTGTGCTCGTGTTTGTCTGCGTACAAGAAAACAGATACATCACCTGGCCTGGCGAAGGGCCTGCCCCTATGCAGCTGCGTGTAACGCAGGGCGCGGCTCTCTCTTCACATACTGCGCGATGCGGGGTAGACTGGATAAAGGGTCGCTGCGGAGCAAGCGCGCGTAGGCACGCCGAGCCCCTTGCGGGGCGCGATCCGCGTGAAGGGGGTGGCCGCCGCCCGAGCGCGCTCACTGAGGCCGTGGAGCTCCTTGTGGAGCGCGATCCGCGTGAAGCGGCGCCGAAATGGGCGTGGGGACGCCATGCGACATTGCCCATGGGTGCCATGGATGGAGAGCCTCATCAGGGGTGTGCCGAGATGTGCGGAGGGACGCCATGGGACCCCTTCTGTTGGAGCCGTCGGTGGAGCTCCCTGTAGGGCGCGATCCGTGTGAGGGGTGTACCGACATGGGCGGGAGCGAGGGCGCCATGCGAACCTTCTCTCTGGGGCCGTAGGTGGAGCTTCCTTTGGGCCACGAAGACCCCTGGGAACATACGGGCGGAGGAGAAGAAGGAGGAGGAGGATGAGGAGGGAGGAGGGGGAGTAGCTGCAAACGGAGGGGAGGAGGAGGAGGAGGAGGAGGAGCAGGACATGGGACAGAAGGAAAGGCGGAGAAGGAGGACGAACAGCAGGAGGACGAGGAGGACGAAGAGGAGTGACAATGGAATAACGAGGTGGAGGGAATGAGGAGGGAGAGCAGGAGCAGGAGCAGGAGCAGGAGCACGGGGAACCTAAGCGCGCGCAAAGCGCGAACGTGTACGTGGTTATGGTATAGATATAGGTGTGTACACACACGCACATCTACATACATAATATATATTTACACACATATGTCCGGCCTCCAGGTCCCCGGGCTTACCCCCTCCCTTTTTTCGAATCTCCCCCTCGGTACCCATGTGTTCTCCGAGGGTGCCACATGGGGACGATTTCTCTACTATGTTTGAACATTTTTGGTGTGTTTTTTGAGTATTTTGATTGTTTCGTCCAACGTCCTCCTGTAGGGGGACAGGCCCGACCCAGCCAAAGGATGGCATATTGCGAAATGCCCAGTTGATCTGCGTACCCGAACGACTGACAGGAGAGTCCCCACAGGAAGCGAGCCTTCGCAGAGCAGAGTGCCCTCTGGGTCACCCGCGGGGGGTGCGAAGACAATCGCGCCTCGCGCGTCGTGGTCGGGGTCGAGGCGGTTGCCTTCCCTGCCCAGAGGGACGGCGCGAGGGCGCAAGGCCTCGAGGGCGCGAGGATGGCCGCTGTCCTCGTGTCGCGGGGCGGGGTGCGCGAATTCAGGACCCAGGTCCTTGGGCGAAGGTCGGGTTGACCCAAAAGGGGGTCCAGCGACAAGAGGGTTGTGTGCAACAGATTTGGTGCAACAGATTTGTGGGGTTGCAATACATTTGGGGCGTGCAGTGCGTTCCAGGGCGCAAATGTATTGCTGGACTTTCGCGTGCAATGCATTACCTGCAATGCAATGCAATATAATTCTCTGGCGCAATACAACTGCAATCCAATTCCCCAAATCTATTGCACCACCCCCTTTCAGTTGGACCCCCTTTTGGGTCACCCAAAGAAGGACCATTCGAGGCAGGCGTCTAAGATTACCGACTAGCCTGAAACCACCCGCGTCCGTCCGGACAGACATGCCCATGTGGCCTCTTGGTCCTACTAGGAAACTCCTGTCTTCCTGCTGATGACGTCATTCTCTGGCTCACCTCCAGGGGCTTGAAGATAGTCGCGCTTCGCGCGTCGCGGCCTGGGATGGAGAGGTGCCATTCTCCAGGGCGGCGGTGCGAGGCCAAGAAGATAATCGCGCATCGCGCATCGCGTGGCGCGATGCGCCAAGTTTGGCGACCTAGGGGGCAGTGGAGGAGGAGGAGGAGGGTGAGGAGCAGTGTTAACCTAAGACGCACCAACGTTGTTGCAGCATACCCTCTTTTCAAGTTCCCTTTACAAATGTACTTAAACCATGTATTTTCATTGCGGGACGTGGCCCATCAGAAGACGACCGTTCGAAAATCTGCAACGGGCCACAATCGCAATTTCTGGGACTTCAGGTCCGAGGATCAACGTGACTGCTCCGTTCTGACAGTGCGAAATCGTGCCTGAATGTCATTCTGGGGACTTCATCGCCGCGGATCAACGTGACTATTCGGTCTTGACTATCCTAAGTCGTGCCAGAGCACAATTTCTAAGACCTTCGACCTTACGAACATATGACATGTTGGGAGTGTAAAACGAACATGCGTGGTGCTAATGCGAGAAAGACATTTTGAAGCCCTCCATCAGTGAAACTGTTGCAGAATCCTTCACGTATCGCGTCTCCCCGCCAGCCGAATTTGAAACCCTGTTCATGATAGCTGACAGGAAATGTGACAAAGAGACATGTAGTGACACAAAGAAGGCAACCAGGGCGAACAGAGAAATCTGGGAGCAAGCAGGTTGGAGGACTCCTTCGTACCCGCGTGGGGGCGAGGGAAGGAGGAGGAGGAGGAGGAGAAGGAGGAGGAGAAGGAGGAGGAGGAGGAGGAAGAGGACGACGATGATGACGACTACGACGAGGAAGAGGAGGAACATAACGAGTAAGACGATAGAGGCCAAAGACGAGCCTCCTTTGGAGGGTCTTGGAGCCCTCTTGGGGCCCTCATGGAGCCCTCGCGGGGGTCCCTTGGGAGCCCTGTAGGGCCTCTTGGGGCCATCTTGGAGGCCATCGGTCAAAGGAGGGGGGGAGCAGTTTCCGTCCCCTCCCCTGGGGCTCTCAAACTCGTCCTTTGAGGCGCTCGTCGGCCGCTCTTGGGCGCTCCAGGGGCCGTGCGGGGGGGGGGCGGGGCTCTTGCGAGCACTTCGAATCGTCTTGTGGCCCTCGTCTAGCCTCTGGGAAGTATGTCCGGAGTTATCTTGAACCATCGTCGACTATCTTGGAGCCATCTTGGAGGTCATCCTGGGCCATCTTGTGCCCTCTTGGGGCCATTTTGGGCCGTTTTGGGCGCTCTACCTCTTAGCCCCCGCCCCCCCCCCTATCCCGACCCAGGGAGGGTGGGAGGTAGACCTCCCCGAAGGGAAGAGGGTATTTTGATTACTTATAACACATCGCTAGACCACCTCAGCCCCAAGGACTTGCGGGATGTTTAAGACGCATGTGAGCGGCGCTAAGGCGAGAACAACATGTTGAACACGATCCGCCCTCAACTGTGAAGCTGTGGAACATCTTTTAAGGCTAATGTGTACGGCGCTCAGGCGGGAGCCACATTCTGAAAACGACCCGCCCTCCATCTGTGAGACTGTTGGAGGCGGTTCAGACGGATGTGCGGGGCGCCAAGGCGAGAGCCACATTTGGAAGACGGCACGCCCTCCATTCATGAAGCTGGTGCAAATACCACGATTCAGGATCATACATGGCGAGGACGTCTCAGGCGAAACTCCTGGCCCACACTGGCGACACGTTTGGGGGTGCGACAGGGAGGAGTTACTTGTAAGGAAAGGGATGGAGGAGGAGGATGAGGGTGAGGAGGGGAAATTGTCAGGGGAGCCTGGAGGAGGGCACGAGGTTTTTGTAACGCCAGTTGCGGGCGGGCGGGGGGAGGGCAGATGCCGCCGCCCAAAGTGGCCAGCCAGATTGACGCTCGGACGATCATTTGGCGAAGCGTGACGACCGCGAACAGACTCTGGGAGGCTTCGTGGATGAAGATCACTCTTTACCAAACCACCTGAACCCAACCTGAAGGTCCAAGACCCTCCCAATTTCGGGGTTGGGGGCTTGTGCGGGCCCCATCGAGTCTCCACAGTGTTCTGGAGTGCCCCTCCGGGAAGTGACGATCCCAACGGTGACTCTAGGGGGTTTGCTTGGGGTGGTTTGGCAGGTGGTCAGAAGAAGAAGGCATCGTAAATAGTGTCGGGCTCCAGAGGGGTTAACTACAGTCAACCCGCATAGTAAGGATGGGCAACCTTCCCAAGGGTGCCCTTGCATCCCTGCCTCCTCGGTCCATCCTCGGCCGCTTCCGTTGGCCGCGCCCCGATCGGGAAGCTTCGAAGTGGGTGCCCAAGGCCCTTGCATCCTTCCTTATCGCGCATCCTTGCTATACGGGTTGACCGTAGGTCACCCCCGGGGGCGCGAAGATGATCGTGCTTTGCGCGTCGCAGCCTGGGCCTTGACGGCGCCCTTCTCCGGGGCGGCGGCGCGAGGGCGCGAAGATAACACCGTGAGTCGCGCGCGGCAGGGCACGGTGCGCGAAGTTAGACGACCCGGGAGAAGAGGGCAACCTAAGTAGCACGGGGTTCCCAATCAGTGTCGTTTGAACCGACCCCCATCCCCATACCCATCCCCCTCGAGAACCCCGCCAAGTTACCCCCCCAGTTGGGGATATACCCCTCGAAACCCGAAGGGGACGGCCTATATCCCCATCTAGGGGGTGCAAATCGGCCAGTGGGGCGCAGGCCACGCCGCTGGGGATGGGGATCGGATACATGATGCTCACCAAAGGGGCTAGAAACGGTTCACAAAGGTCACACCAGCCGCCAATAACGCATCGGGGGGACCCGCAAGGCTCTGAACATTCTCTCGGCGAAGGACCCAACCATATGCAGCTCTGAATGCCGCGTTGTGGTTTCGGACGAGCTCCTTATGGGCCCTGTGAGGCCACGAAGCGCGTGAGGAGTGGGGTGCCGAATTTGGAGGCGGGGTGGCGAATTTGGGCAGGGAGACACATGTGGACCCTCCCGCTGTTGCCTTTGGTGGATCTCCGTCTGGGGGCACGAAGCGTTTGATGGGTATGCCGAATCGGGCAGAGAGACGCGTGTGGACCCTGCCGCTGGGGCCTTCGGATGGGGCCAGGAAGCGTTGTACTGGGCGGGGGGGACATGTGGACCCGGCCATTGAGGCCTTCGGTGGAGCTCCTTCTGAGCCACGAAACGTTATATTGGGTGGGGGAGACGCGTGTGGACCGTGCCACTGGGGCCTTCGGTGGGGCTCCCTATGGAGCCATGCAACGCTGTACTCGGTGGTGTGTGTGTGTGTGTGTGTGTGTGTGTGTGTGTGTGCGCGCGTGTGTGTGTGTGTGTGTGTGGGTGGGTGGGTGCGGGTGTGCGTGTGCGTGTGCGTGTGCGTGTGCGTGTGCGTGTGCGTGTGCGTGTGCGTGTGCGTGTGCGCGTGCGTGCGTGCGCGTGCGCGTGCGCGTGCGCATGCGCGTGCGCGTGCGCGTGCGCGTGCGCGTGCGCGTGCGCGTGCATGTGTGTGTGTGTGTTTTGGTGCTTTGGTGCATCGGCAGCCTGGGGCGTCTACACCTCGCCAGGCCCGTGCGCTGGGCTCTCGGGCGAAGGTCCATCGCCTGCCGAGCCTGTGCAGGAGCCGAGCCGCGGGCAGCGCCCCCGCCGAACTCCCCAGGGTGCAGAGCGCCAGGGCCCCCTCGAGGCCGCGCCCCACCCTAGGCCCCTCAGCCTGGTGCCAAGGGGGGCCGAAAAGCGAGACCACGCGCCGTGCCCAGGCCCCGCCAACGGCGAAAGCGGGCCCAGGCACCCCGAGGGCCCCCTCAGGCCCTCCAGCCACGGCGGACACCGCGCCAAGGGGGGCATTGTCTCTACCGCTGGGGCCACTCTCAGAGGCGGAACCCGCACCCCGACGACGAGGCAGAGGCGCAACGGCCAGCCCAGCACTCATGAGGCCATCCACGCAGCTGGAACTCTTGCTGCTCTGAGTGAGGATGCCCACCGCTGGGCCATCCAGAATCGAATCCGTGAGGTCTCATCGCCTCGATCTCGCGAATGTCCTCCGCGAGCCTCCGCAAGCACAGCGCTATGTCCTCGGCGTCCTCGGCGTCCTCGATGGTACGAGCTATCCCGCCAGGCACAGCCATGGCCAGCTCGTGCTCCAGCTCGCTCCGCAGCTTCACCAGGGACTCAAGCCACTGCTCCTTGTCAAATGTCCACAGTGGCAGGTCCAGGAGCTCGCCTTCACCTTGTCTCGGGAAGGCCTGGCGGGCCGCGTGGTACGGGTCGGGCATAGGCTCTATGTCGAGTACGTGCGGGGCGCACGCGAGGCCCGTGCCCAGTCGAAGAAGACGAACGGGCAGGAGGCAACGCCCAGCAGCAAGGCCACCCTGAGGACGAAAAGGAAGACGCTCCGCACGCGAGCCTGAACGGCGTCGCTGAAGATGCTCTCGCCCACCTTGCCCTCCAAGGTGCCGCCGTACTCCGTGCCGACGCCATCGACGCCGTCGACGGGCAGGTCTGAGCGCAGATCCGCCCCCGCAGGGCGAGGAACATGAAGAGCCCCACGATCGTGAACTCCAGCATCAGGAGCGTGCCGATGCTGTACTCCTTGGCGGTCCCGCTGCCTCTTGACCTGGGTGCCGTCGGCCTGGCGGCCGTCGTAGAGGCCCTCGTCCTCAACCACGCCTGCTGCCGCCCTCGGCACCTCCGTCTCCATCAGCTGCCTCAGGGCCGCCCCCGCCGTGGCCCCCAGGCTCGACGTCCCGCGGCGCCTCAGGAACAGGCTGCACCTCGGCACTGTTCACGACCTGGTCGGTGCCCTCGCACTCGTCCACGTCCAGCTCCGAGTCCTCGCCAACCGCCGCGCTGAGCTGTGGGGAGGGCGGGACCTCGCCCAGCAGCTGGCCCTCGGGGGTGTCGATGACCTGGTCGGTGCCCTCGCACTCGTCCACGTCGGGCTCCCCGATGTCCAGGCTGGTGGTGCCCTCCAGCTTAACGCCGTCGGCGTGGTCCTCCGTCGTCTCTTCCGCCGCCTCCGGGCCCGGCGGCGCCGGCACGCGGGGCCCGTAGCGCCCGCCGCGCTGGGCCCGCTGCGTCTGCGCCAGGGCCTGCCGCAAGGCCTCGACGCTCTTGCCGAGGTCGACGTGCGCCCCGACGTTGCGCCTGGCGCGAGCGGCGCCGCCTGGCTGGGCGCCCCGCAGCTGCTGGCGCATGGCGGGCTCCATGGCCTGCCAGCGCATCGCGAGCTCGGCGTCCTCCTCGGAGCCGATCCCCTCCAGCAGCGCCCATGTCGTGCGGAGCGCGGCAGCGACCGCGGCGGCTATCGCCTGCCGCGAGGCGCTGTCCGCCGCAGCTCCCTGAGCAGCGCCTTGGACGGCCATCGCCATGACCAGCCCCGCGCCACCGTTGGACCGTAGATCCATTGCCTTGCCGTCGTCGGGCACCGCCGCCATCGCAGGGGCCGCGACAAGGATGGGAAAGGGACAGAGCCGCTCTCTGTGCCCGCCGAGGCGACGGGACTCTACAGGGAGAGACCACGCCGCGCACCTCCTGCACAAGGCAGACTTGAGCCAAAATGGCTACGTGTGTGTGTGTGTGTGTGTGTGTGTGTGTGTGTGTGTGTGTGTGTGTGTGTGTGTGTGTGGGGGCGCATGTGCACCCTGCCACTAGGACCTTCGGTGGACTCCCTTTGGGGCCAAGGTGCGTTATACTGGGCAGGGGGACGCACGTAAACCATGCCACCGGGGCTTTCGGGAACTCTGTCACTGGGGCTTCGGTGGAGCTCCCTATGGACCCACGAAACGTTGTACTGGGTGGGGGAGTCGCATGTGGACCCTGCCATTGGGCTTTTCGGTGGAGTTCCCTACGGGGCCACGAAGCGTTGTGCTGGAGGGGGACGCAGATAAATTCTGCAACTGTGACCTTCGATGTGGCTCCCTATGGGCCCACGAAGCGCTGTACTGGGTGGGGGAGGCGCATGTGGAACCTACCACTGGGGCCTTCGGTGGAGCTCCCTATGGGGCCACGAAACGTTGTGCTGGGTGGGGGGCGCATCCCTATGAGGCCACGAAGCGCGTGAGGGTTTGCGCCGAAATGTGCCTGGTGCAGAGGGCAAAGGCAGGGATGGAAGCAGGAGAGGGGGGAGGAGGAGGAGAGAGATAAGGAGATGTCGGGACTGTCTCTTCAAAACGATGACCCAACACCACAGGATGGTTGGGGACAACCTCAGATTGCCTGTCGATGGGTCGACTACACCCTTGGCGTCAGAAGACCCTGAACAGCTTCTTTACGTCACTAACAGGAGCATGGCTGAGAGTAGCTATACTAACGCCAGGCATCGCCTACAATATTCGATGACTCCCTCATGGTGTGAAGTAGTTGCCGTCTCGTGTGAGCCTGATCGAGTCGTATCCTGCCGGGCATCCTCTTGTGTTTTGTTGTTTTCCCAACCATCCTGTGGTGTTGGGTCCTCGTTTTAGAGAGACGGTCCCCGCGTTCACTCCTCCTCCCGCTACCCCCTTCCTCCTCCTCTCATCATCATCACCATCATCAGCATCCTCCTCCTCCTCCTCCTCCTCCTCCTTATCATCATCATCATCATCATCATCATCATCATCATCATCATCATCATCATCATCATCATCATCATCATCATCATCTTCATCTTCATCTTCATCTTCATCTTCATCTTCATCTTCATCTTCATCTTCATCTTCATCTTCATCTTCATCTTCATCTTCATCAGCATCATCATCATCATCATCGTCGTCGTCGTCGTCATCATCATCATCAGCATCAGCATTAGCATCAGCATCATCATCAGCATCATCATCCGTAAGGGCTTCGCCCCCTGCCGCCGGCCCCCTCTCTCGGAACATGGGAGATGTAAAAGCTTAATCATGAGGTCTGGGCGCCGCCGTGAAGCAGTGTCGGGACCTGTTTGTTTTTCGACCCTGACCCTACGGATCTGCGTGAGGGGTGCCGCCGAATTTTAGAACTGTGGCAACTCCTATGTGCTTTTTGGACCCTGACCCTACGGATCTGCGTGAGGGGTGCCAGCAAATTTTAGAAATGTGGCAAATCACTTGTGTTTTTGGACCCTGATCCCGCCGATCTGCCTGAGGGGTGCCGCCGAATTTCAGAAATGTAGCAAATCTCATATGCTTTTGGACCGTGACCCTGCCGATCTGCGTGAGGGGGGCCGCCGAATTTTAGAAATGTGGCAAATCCCTTGTGTTTTTGGACCCTGACTGACCCTGCCGATCTGCGTGAGGGGTGCCAGCGGATTTCAGAAATGTGGCAAATCCCTTGTGTTTGTGCACCCTGACCCCGCCGATCTGCGTCAGGGGTGCCACCGAATTTCAAACATGTAGCAAATCCCGTGTGTTTTTGCACCCTGACCCCACCGATCTGCGTGAGGGGTGCCACCGAAGTTTAGACATGTAGCTCCACTGAAGACCCCAGTGGCGGTGTTCGCAAGCGTCCCCGCCGCCCATCTCGGCACACCCCTAACACGTTTCTCGTGGTCCCACAGGGAGCTCCACCGATGGCCCCATTGGCGGTGTTCGCATGCGTCTCCGCCACTCATTTCGGCACACCCCTCACACGCTTCGTGACCGCATAGGGAGCTCCACCGAAGGCCCCAGTGGCGGTGTTCACATGCGTCCCCGCCACCCATTACGGAACACCCCTCACACGTTTCGTTGCCCCATAGGGAGCTCTGCCGAAGGCTCCAGAGGCGGTGTGCGCATGCGTCCCCACACGTTTCGTGGCCCCATAGGGAGCTCCTCCAAAGGCCCCAGTGGCGGTGTTCGCATGCGTCCCCGCCACCCATGTCGGCACACCCCTCGCACGCTTCGTGGCTCCATAGGGGAGCTCCACCAGAGGCCCCAGTGGCGGTGTTCGAATGCGTACCCGCCACCCATGTCTCTACACCCCTCACACGCTTCGTGACCCCATAGGGAACTCAGACCGAAATCGGCTCAGAACCGGGAACCGGGGAGCCTTGCCGCCTTCTGCCACCTTCGTTTGGCCTCTTCGTGCGACACGCAGTAGAAGTGCTCTTTTTGTAGCTGCTACGTCCGCGCTGATAGTGAAGGGAGAAGCAGGGGGAGGAGGAGGAGCAGGAGGAGGAGGAGGAGGAGGAGGAGGAGGAGGAGGAGGAGGAGGAGACGGAGGAAGAGGAGGAGGAGGAGGAGGAGGAGGGGAGGACGAGGACGAGAAAGTGAGCCGCAGCGGAGCGATATGCTGCCCACTGGGGGTCTCTCGTGCTGCCGCCTCTGGGATGGGCTCCCTCAATCTGCACGTATCACAAGGGATCATAATGCTGAGCTGAGCCTGTTGGAATCCGCGCCAGTGGTTTGCTCAACAGTCGGTCGCCGAACATGCCAGCATTAGTACTTGAACCGTCACTCGTAATGGGGGTCGAATTTGGTGCATGGGCGTGCTCTCCACCTCTTCTCCTGCTCTTCCCGTAGAATCGCAAAGCAGTTTACCCTCATTCCGCCGCCTCCCTCGATAAGATTGAAAGTTGGCCCTGCGCGTCGGGAAGCGCAGGCTTGAGAGGGCCCCACAGGGCCTGCGCGAGTCCAGTGCCAGTTTTGAGGAGGGAGGGGGCGGGTCGAACACGAAGGGGTTCCTCTTTGTCTGGTGATCGTTTTCTTATTCATTGCTTTTCCGATCGGCGCGGGCCCTCGCACCCCCCTCCCCCATGGATTTGGACGTAAGAAATATGTACGAAGAAAATGGGTTCGATGCCCAACAGCAAATGTTGTCCAAAACTGACGGCGGCTGCTGTTGGCCTGGCGATCTTGTGTCTGAAATGAACAAACCACGGCGACGCCGACAGCGATTCCTGTTCATAATGAACAAGGGCTGCTGATGGGATTGTATTCATTATTCCCGTACCCATTCCGGTCCTGGCAAATGGAGTAGCGTTTGTCTGTTTTTGGTGCCTGTTTCAAGCACTCGGAGTATGCACGGCGGCCCCGCCTCCCCATAGAATTCCCCATGGGAGCACTATTCATAACAGTCGCACGAAGCAGAGGTCCGGAGCCAGACCCCTCCGCTCCCACCCCCTCTCTCACACGTTCGCCCGTCTCTCTGCGCTCCCCTCTCCCTCACGCCTCCCTCGTGGCCGCCGCGAGTGCCCGAGGCGTACTGTCTCCCCGAGCGCCGCCGCGTCACCGCCGCCGCGCTGAGGAGCTGCGGGCCGCGTTGCATTTTCGGGGGACCTCGCCTGTCCCCAAAACTTGGTGCCTTTTCTTGTGCCCAGCGCGGGCTCGATGCGGACTCGACGCGGATTTGGCGCGGACTCGGCGCGGATTGGACACGGATTCGACACGGATCCGACGAGTCCGACGTGGATTCGACACGGATTCGGCGCGGGTGAGGCCGCGGCGGGACAGGCAAGGTTTCCCGAGGATGCAACATAAGGGGGGCAGAGAGATCCCCGCATCGCAGGTTGCATTCGGCGCGCATTGTCAGGACGACCACCGTGCGACCAGATTGTTTGGATGCAGGGTGAAGGTGCGGCGCCCTTGGACGCCAAAGTGGAAGCCCTTGGTCGCCCTTCGAAGCCGAAGTTGGCAGCCCATCCATGGTCCGCGGCCAGGGGCTAGGAGGGGCCGAGAGGCAAGGATTCAGGGGTGGCCTTGGAAAGAGGAATGGGTATAGAGAGACCTCCGCTTGATAGGTTTGCAGTCTGCGCGCGTGGCGAGGACGAGTTCCAGGAGGCTGGGTGCTGGATGCACGCGGCCGGGGCGAGAGGTGCACACGCGTCTGGCAGCCATCTTTCCAGCGCTCGGCCCCGTGTGGTCGTGCAGGCCAGCGCGTGGCCTCCGGATATTGCACACGCGAAGCCAGCCATTGTGCCTCTCCAGCTTCGTGGTAGCAGTCGCGTGGTTCAGCTTCGGCAGCCTCAGCGCGCCCGCTGCTGCATCTCTGGCGGCGCCCCGAAAGCACTTTGGTGCGCGCGCTGCACGTGCTGTTCGGCGCCTGTCCAAAGTGCCTTCGGCCTGCTCTGCGCCGCTCCGATGGCACTTCCACAGTGCCTTCCGCGCGACGTGGGCGCCCATGTCGCCCATGTCGCCCACGTCGCCCATGTCGCCCACGTCGCCCCAAGGGTACCCTTCGAGATCTGCGCTGGAGCCCCCAGGCCAGCGCCTCCAGCGCCGCCCGTGGCGAACACCGTGCGCCAGGGACGGGGGCCCAGCGCCGAAGCAGGAACATCCGCGCGGGCCTTCGGGCACTCGTGTGTTCCTGCCCGACGGGTTGGGGGAGGCAGACCTGCAGGAGCCAGCTCCCGACCCGCCTCATAGACCCTGCGTGCCGCGGCCTCCCCGATCCTGTGAGACGCTCTTGTGGCCACGTTTCGCCTGCATCCGACGCGGACTCGGCGCGAATCTCAGGCGATCGCAAACATGGATTGAGGGGACGTGTATTAGCGACGGGCCGTGTTTCCCTGGAGAGAGCGTGATCCACCGCCGCTTTACCGTGGAAAATTCCCCCCCCTCTTCCTCTGGAACCCGCCCCCCCCCCCCCCCCTCAGAAAATCCTCCCCCCGCCCCCCCCCCCTGCTGGACCCCCCCCCCAGCAATATTGTACGGCCAGATCTTTTGTTGGAGGTGCGGGTGCCTTGGCTCTAAGACCCCCACGGGTGGAAGGCTGGGGGCGGGCATTGTCGGCATTTGTAATGGGCACCCCACCCCTGCAGGCCAAGAGGCCTTGAATAAAATTCGGCGTTGGGAGGTCCCCTCAACGAAGGGTAAGGCCGTGTGGCCCGATGGCATCCCCAATGCCCCCAGGCACCCACGGCGCGAAGTGCGCCGCAAGGGTTAAGATAACCCCAGCTGCGCCAGCGGCATATCGGCGGGATTTGCTGTCTGGTTTGTAATCGTCCTCTAATCGTCCCCCCCCCCCCTCAGGAAAACTGGGGGGGTCACAACCTGTTCGAACCCCTCCAAGGAAGTTTCACGACAATCGGTTTTTGTTTCGACCCATTCGGTTTTTACTCTAGCGCGTTGATCTAGGCGCATCATTGCTACATTGGTGGGCGTTCAGCTCGCTGTTATCTAGGTGGGTCACTTTGGTGGGCTGTCAGCTCGCTCCATTCAAACTATCATCAACACGGGTGCGATGGTTTATTTTCATTATTGACGCTTTGCGTATCAGCACCAACCCTAAAGTTATCCTAGCGCGACCCTACCTAGGAGTTGGAGCCCTCAGGAAAGCAGCATTAGTAGTAACGGCAAACGACGCATACCATAGCACAGCATAGCTTGCTGCTAGGAGCAGGCAGTAAGCGCGCCCCCCCTCCCGCCCCGCTCCTCCCCCTCCTCCCCTCCTCCTCCTCCTCCTCCTCCTCCTTCTCCTCCTCCTCCTCCTCTTCCCCCCTGTGGCCTTTTTGGAGCCCCAAGAGGGGTCCAAGAGGGGGCCAGCATCGGGTGGGAGGGCCCTCGAGAATTCTTGGGAGGGGGCCACGAGGGCCCCAAGAGGGCTCCAAGAGGAGCGCGCCAGGTCTCATCGAACACGGCGGTTCGATGAGACCTCGCGCGCCCCTCTTGGAGCCTGTTTGGAGCCGTCTTGGAGCTCTCTGGCGGCCTTTTTGGAGCTCCAAGAGGGGTCCAAGAGGGGGCCAGCATCGGGTGGGAGGGCCCTCGAGAGGTCTTGGGAGGGGGCCACGAAGGCCCCAAGAGGGCTCCAAGAGGAGCGCGCCAGGTCTCATCGAACACGGCGGTTCGATGAGACCTCGCGCGCCCCTCTTGGAGCCTGTTTGGAGCCGTCTTGGAGCTCTCTGGCGGCCTTTTTGGAGCTCCAAGAGGGGCCCAAGAGGGGGTGGGAGGGTCCTCGAGAGGTCTTCTACTGGGCTGACCTACCTACAGAATTTGCCCCGCCAGATTTTGCTTCCCGAGGTTTCCTAGAGAGTTTGCCCCGCCAGATTTGCTTCCCCCCTCTTCCTCGCCGTGATCCCGTGGGGTGTCTACTGGGCTGACCTTCCTACAGGATTTGCCCCGCCAGATTTTGCTTCCCGGGGTTTCCCAAAGAGTTTGCCCCGCCAGATTTCGCGTCCCGCGGCCCGGCGTGGGCCCCATGCGCTCTGCGGCGTCTGCGGGAGTTCGTCCTCCTCCAGGTTCTAGTGGTTCCACGCCTGTCCCCCCTAGTGGTTTCACGCCTGCCCCCCTAGTGGTTTCACGCCTGTGCCCCCTAGTGGTTTTGCGCCTGAGGAGGAGGAGCAGGAGGAGGAGGAGGAGGAGGAGGATTGAGAAGGAGGAGGACGAGGAGGAGGAGGAGGAGGGATATGCTGACGATGACGATGCTAGCGAGCAGGATGCCCACTTAGCGATGATGATGCTGACGATGATCACGCTGATACTTTTCTGGTGGCCACCTGGCCTCCAGTTCGCCGTGGCGCGACGGTCAGGGGTGCACCAGGGCCCTGCTTGTCCTGGTGCGGCCGTCCGAGCGCATCGTATAGCGCACCATGTAGAGCGGCGGCGGCGTCAGCTGCTTCTTCTTCTCGTTCTGATGCTGCTGCAGCCTCTGGCGCTTGATGAACTCTGGTCCCAAGGCCTCCTTGATATCCTCGATGTCCCTCTGCAGCGCCTCGATGCGCCCATCGAACGCGTCCATGCGCTCGTTGGCGTGCATCACCTCCTGCACCAGCCAGGCCATGTCGCCTGAGCCTGAGCCTGACGCCTCGGCAGCCTTGTCATCTGCTGCTGCCACTTCGCCTTCGTGTCCGTCCAGCTCGCGCTTCCCCAGAGCAGCCTGACGTAACTCTTCGACGTTCTTCCAAGCCTTGGCAACCTTGCCAAGTTCAGCGTCGCCTGCTGCTTCACCTTCTGGCTTCGCCTGCTGCTTCACCTTCTGCGACGCCGGGACAAGGTACACGTTGTCGTTGATGCTGGTGGTGTCATGAAATGGCGCGAACCAGCCGTAGGTTGGCGGCGTGGCAGCTGCGACGTTCTCGTGGCGCGCGAACGCCCAGTCGTAATCGTCGGACTTCAGAACCCACCAGCCGGTGAACGGGCCGTCGCGATCATCCCAAAACATGATCTGGTACCCGCCATCCTTACGCTGCCACATCGGCTTGCCGTGGTGCTGCTGGCCAGTGATAAGGTAGAGCCCAGAGGGTTCCTTGATGCCATGGAGCCAGAACTCATCGCATTGGCCCACTTCCTCCACCATTCCCATTGCTGCGTTCCGCAGCCGCCGCTCGGGCGCTGGATCGCCCGCCGCCCCTTGGAGCCCTGAGAAAATGGCCATCAATTTGCGATCAAGGTGCGCTGACTTCACACTGATGGTGTCACTTGGCGAGCCCCGTGGCCCAATGGGCCCCTTGCCTTCGCGGGGCCATGAGCCCAGGTCCCAAGAGGGCTCCAAGAAGGCCTCGATGGGTTCTTCTGGAGGGCGCGCCGAAGTCCAGAAAAATCGGTTCAAACATTCCGGACTTTGGAATGCCTTCTTGGAGTCCATTGGGCCCACGAGCTGTCAATGAGGACCCACCTGCAATAATTGAACTAAACCAGATTTCGGTTTCACGGGAAGGAAGCCCAAGGAAGGCTCACGAGGACCGGGAGGATATCTTGGCAGAGACTTGCTAGCGACGCCAACCCGCGGAGGAGACCTGGGTGAGCGCCCAACTCGGCAACCATGATGATGCTAATTCAGACGATGGGGCGAGCTGATAACCCACCTAGATGATATCAATATAGCTATCAATATGGTGATGATGCTGAAGGCTCAGAGGAGGGCAACGGGGTGGCACAGAAATGAGGGTTGAAACATTTTGAGAAATTAGAACTTGGCCCCGCATATTGGATCTCCTCGTGGATTTCAAGGGAGGCGAAACACTATGATAAGGATGGCTGGAAGGAAGGGGGAGGAGGAGGTATGATTGCATTCGCGCTAACGGGCGAGCTGTGCCCACCTGTCCAAAATATCAAAGACGCCGTGCGGTGAGCTAGCTCAGCCCACCTGTTCATCGAGAGCTAGCGCGAGTAGCCACTCGCGCTCCATCAAAATCTGGGGCGCCCTGCCCGCTTGCCCAGCTCACTGGATGAGCTTCAACGCCTTGCCAGGCAAGATGTCGATGTCGCTTGCCTTCCAGCACACCTGCGGGCGAGCGGGTTGCAAGCCCTTCCTCTTGTGCCACTGCATGACCCAACATATGCCTGTGTTCTTGGTGTCCCACGCTGTTGCCGGCATGGTCCCGCCCACGTTGTTCTGAGAAGGAGCTTTAGCGTTGTCCTCCTCCTTGACGGCCACGTCGGCCAAGCGATAGTATATTGTCTGCGAGACGTTGAGCTTGAAGGCTGTGTGGTCGTCGTCCGTCGGGCTCTCCACGAGGCTGTGGTAGCACACTCTCGTCTCATCTGCACTCTCTGTCAAACGCTTCTCATTCACAAGCGCCCCGACGCGACACATCCGAGCGTTGAAGACGACAAGACTGTCGCAATCGGCCAACTCGAACTTGATGTACTTCTCGGGCTTGTCCTCAAGCATGTCATTCGTCCACTTCCCTTTTGAGAAACCAGCCAGCATGGCGCCTTGCGACACCTTTGCTGCCTCTGTGCCCTTGTTGACGATGTACATCTCGTTGTTCACGCACACGCGTAGATAGAGCTTCCCCGTCTTCCCATTGATGGAAGTGAGCGGGACGTCGTGGGTGATCTGAGTAGCGATGGTCGATTCGTCGATGAACGTATCAGGCTCTGTCGTCCGAGCGACCTTTGCTGGGCGCTCCGCTGGGTCGGCACCTGTCTTGCCAGGCGAAGCTGCCTTGTCACCCTTGTCTGTCTCCCCCTTGTCCTTGTCCTTGCCCTTTACGAGGTCGAACCCAGTTTCAAACTCAAGCGTCGCCACCATGTCTGAAAACTGCTCTGCAAAGACCTCGTGTCCGCTCCATTTCTGCAAGTCGACTTCGGCAATCGTCGGGCGGTCGCCGGTCCAGCGCATGGCAACGAGCTGCGGCTTGGCAATCTCTGGCGACTGGCTATCAGACGGCACCTCAGCTGGCGGAACATTGAAGTGGGGTACCTTCATGTCGCCTGCTAAGATGCGTTGCTTGGTGTAATGAGTACCCTCAGCCTTGCAGAAGTCGACGGAGATCTCGTCTGCGCACATGCCGACGTATGCCACTTGCTGCCCGAAAGTCTCGCTGAACGTGATGAACGCCTTCAGCATGTCAGCAGTGTGCAAGGACAAGTCGATCACCATCGTCGCCCCCCGTTGATCACCTGGGAGACCTGAAAGCATTGCGTTGAGCACGCGGTGGTAAGCTGGCACGCCAAGCTGGTGATGTTTCTCTCCTTGGCTGGCGTGCGTGTCCGTCTCGATTGTCGCAGGCAACGCCTCCATCGCGGTATCTTCCACAGTGACCATATCCTTGGTGCGGAGCTGCGCGCCGCATGCAATGACTGGATCCTTGAATGCTGGAATGCCTTTCCACGCTTTGATGCGGTTGGAGTCGTCGTCAGCAAATACCAAGGTCCCCTTGATCATGAGTGGCCGTTCTGAACGCTCCTCTGGTTGCTCAGTAAAGTGCAAGCATATAGATCTGTCAATGAAGAGGCCGTGCTGGCCGATGCTTGATTGCGCTTCTGCTTCCGCCTTGTAAAGGAAGCCCTTCTTGTAGGTGAATGTTGGGAGAAGCACCATCCCGATTGCCGGGCCGTCGGAGCGAACGAACTCACCCAACAAAAAGTGCTGTGCCTTGGTCGTCTTCGCATTGAATAGCGACATCGCCGTCCAATTGATGTGCACAAACGTGTTGATAGAGGTGTTCGACGTCAGGGCGTTCTTGGCTAATTGCTCTTTCACTCGCCCAACCGCCTTTGTCACAGCTTTTTGGTCTGCCGACGTGACAAGGGTGATCTTGCAATTCACGTGAGAGGGGTCAAACAACGACTGTGCCGCAGACTCGGCCTCCTGGGCTCGCCAGACACGGTGCTGCACTGTCTTGTAGTACATGGCCGTCTCGCGATCGCGAGTTTTGCCGATGTAGGCGCTGGCCACGCTGACATCGTGGCGGACACGATTCTTGAACAGCTCAAACTCTTGCTTCTCAAGCTCAGTCGATTCCACCTTCAACGCCACAGCCTTTGGCGGATCACCGCCAGGTGCGCCAGCGGTTAGCGATATGATCAACTCCTTGAGCTCGGGAATATCTGTGACGCCAAAGTTGGCCTCCTTCTGCATGATGGCAGTCTCAAGCGATAGGGTGATGTTGGGGTCGCCCTCCGCAAAGGGCGTGAGGAACCCATCGGAGAGGTCGGAATGTGGAATCTGCGGGTATTGGGCGATGGCGTCCATAATGATGGCATGTGCCAACGCTGACAACTCGCTGATCTTCTCAAGGTTGGCCTTTGAGATTTTGGTGCGTGCTGCCTCTGGCGCTGCTTCGTGTCTACTGATGACGGCGATCATCATGACCCTGAACGACTCGTGCGTGACAGTCAGCAGCCGGGTCCACTTCACTGACCCAATGCGCGGCTTGTACCCTGCAAGTATCTTCTTGGACGAGAACGCATCATCTTGGAATGCGCTGTTCTCACCGTATTTCGACGCGTGGTCCAGGAGGAGAGTACGGCCTTCCTTGTCGACAGACCTGAGGATGTTGAGACAGCACACCTTCTTGGCTCCAGTCACCCGGGCGTCCGAAGGGCACTCCTGGTTCCACTTGGTCAAGACTTCGTCTTCAGACCAGCCTGTGGCCACAGACACCTTCTCAAGCTTCTGGATCCAACTGAGCACATCATGAGCTTTGCGAATGCTTCCGCGGTGGGCTAAAAGTGCGTTCTTGAAGGCAACCGACATCAGGTCTGGAGCAACATCATGGCAACGAACACGGACTGCTCTCAAAGATACCAACAACCTTTGGCCTCCAGCTTCCAAAAGCTTCTCGACGTTACCAAACTTCTTGTAAAGAATGATGCACATGGCGATGGCGGTGCATGCTCGGGCGTGGCCCTTGACGTACGATAGCCACCAGTGAGCCTTGTCTTTAGTCTTCGGATTTGGCCACGCTAGTATGGGGTCGCTGATCGTCACAAATCCGCCGTTGAGGATGCTGTCTACCAATGACAAGGATGTATGAAGCCGCGGCATGCCTTTGGTAGTTACTTCGTCTGAGAAGCCCAAGTCTGTGATCCTGAAGATGAGCTCCGTCTCCCCTGCGGCGCTGTAGAACAACTCCTTTGTCCCGTAGCTAAGAGTTGGATCCTTTTCGAAGAGGGCGCCCAGGTGCTGAGCCATGGCGGTGGCCGTGCTTTCGTCGGGGCACTCCTGCATGATATACTGTGCTGGGCCTCCAGCAGCTCTCAAAGGCTCCGAGAAGTCTTCCATGGACAGTTGCCCCCTCTCCTGCTTCGCCTGCGGGCTGTCGGGCGGCTCCTCCTTGGGAACCATGAAAGCGCGCAGCGACATGGGACACTGGCCGCCGAGCGCGGCAGGACGCCAGATCTGACTCCCAGAGAGTTCGGGCGAAGTCGTTTGATTTCGCCGGAAGTCGGATGTAAGAAATCGTGCAACCGAGTTCGGGCCGGTTCGTTTGAATTCGCCGGATCTCCGGGCCCAAACGACAAATCTCCGGATCTCGGCTGTCAAAACACATGTGGTTTGGAGGGCCGACTTCGGGCCATTTGGGATTTACATAAGGAGTTCGGGCCGGTTCGTTTGAATTCGCCGGAAGTCGGATGTAAGAAATCGCGCACCCGAGTTCGGGCCAAATGGGCTGTGGCGGGGCGGGGGTGGGGAGGAATTGGCGATGGCAGGGAAGGCTGAGGAAGAGGGCGCGCACGATCAATAATGATAATGGAGAAGGAGGCAGGAGCAGGGAAGGCGGAGGAGGAGGAATGAGGCAGGAGGAGAAGGAGGAGAAGGATGAGCAATATGATCTGCTTGCGCGCTAATACGGCGAGCTATGCCCACCTGTGAGATGACCAAGGCTGAACCGACGAGGCGATATGAAAGCACCTGTGCAATAGGGTTTGGGGGCCACCGACAACACAAGCTGTGCTAGCGACACGTGAACAGCAGTGAAAGCTGTAGCTGCTTACAGAGCAATATGGATCATGGGTGGGCCTGGGCGGCCGCAGATGATAGCTTCAAACCCGCTGGCGCGGGATCCTCGAGTGGGCATCCTCCTGCATCTGCAGCATCTGGCCGACTAGCACGTTCACCTCATTGAACGTGTGGTCGACGCTCTCGATGGACTGCCAGAGATCGAGCATCTTCTTCTCCAACCTGAACATTTTATTGTAGAGGTCGCGCGCCTCTGGGGGCGCGGCAGGGTTGAGGGGGCTCTGATTGGGGCAGTCATTCTGTGAGTTGCCGTCCATCTCGCTGCGAATTTCGTCAATGGTCATTGACAATGTCCTGCAGAAATCGTTCCCGTAGCTCATGGTCATGGTTAGCATGGCCCCCTGAATCAAGCCAAGATAAAAACTTACTTGGTTCCTGATGGCAGCCCTTGCTTCTTGGACAGGTCGTGGTTGTGGGCGACGTGCAGGAGATCGGGTTCTATCTCGCTCTTCTTGTAAAGGAAGGACCAACTGTGATTCCAGCATGCGCGTCTGGATCGCTTCCACAAGCGCTTCCACGGGTGTCCCAGGACTCGCCATGTAAGAACACTCGCGCGGAAATATCTTGAAATATGTAAGCGCTTGCTTGAACCCATACAACTACGCAGACAGCGTGAAGTCGATATTCTAGACTGGGGTTTTGCTTCTACGCTACTACGGCGAGCTATGCCCACCCGATGGATCGATCAGCGAGCCATGCCCACCTGATAGATATGAAACCGCTGGGCTGATGAGAGAAATGGGCGCGCCTTTTTTGCTGTGTCTAGCAACTGGCCTTTGTGCTCTGGCTTGATCTCACGTGGCGCTTCCGTTTCTCGCGGTTCTCGCCGGCCTGCTTACCATTCGTCGCCGCAGTGGCCATCTTCATGAGATTATCCAGGCTGGTGTCCAAACCTCGTCGCGCCGAGGGCCCTATCCACACTGATCCCGCGTCGGGCGTCTGGCCGCTTCGGCCAGCCACAGTATTGGCTAAGGCGACTGCCAAAATGCAGCCAACTGGGGCCACCGACATGGTGTCGCCAGCAAGGCTCTTCAACGTGGCCTCCGGCAGCTCCGTGTCCGTCTCCATCCAGAAGTCGTGTACCCGCATCAGCTCTGCGCCTGTCAGCTGCCGCCCCATCTTTGTATCCCAGAGCACGTGCCCGCGCAAAACACATGGTACAATCCCTGCTGACCGGCGGTCTTTGGCGCAAGGGAAGAACTTCACCGAGTTGGTCAGGTCCCACACGAAATGGTGGTCATTCGGAGAAATACCATTGCGCACTGCGACCTCCCAATGCATACCAAGTACATCTTGCATTCGACGTGTCAGTGATGATGCGGTCGGAGAATGACTCACAGTTTTCTTGAGCAACTCAACCCTGGTTGGAAGTGACAAGGCACTGCGGATGGCTGCATGTACGCCAGCCCATTGAGGATTCATCTTCTCGCGGCAAGTCAATGGCACAACGTTTGTGGTGGATGGCATCAGCGATGCTTCCAAAGGGATGGGTGTGATCCGCTGCGCAATTCTGATGATCTCCTGAGGCCATTGATCGATAGGCGTAACAAGTTGCAGCCTCCTTGTGTTCACAGCGACTGCATACAACCTCCTCCTTGACATGCACACGCCCATTGTTCGGCTGTCCAGTAAGCACACGATGACTGCGTAGCCGCCAATCCTCTTGAATGCCATCTGGACGACTTCAATACTGCGTTTGTTCACAACGTTTTCTAGCACCGCGATAAGTGGCCGATGCAGCCTGATATATTCGATGCTAGACTCCAGAGTCTGACTGCTTTCACCAGCGCGGCCATCTCTTACGCGTGGGTCCGTGCCAGGAAGCAATGGTTTATTGCGGTGGTGATTCATTGTGGACGCGTCCCTGCAGACCCACCCGGCCACGTACACATCTAACGCGCCAGGAATTCGCACAATTTGTTTGGAGCGCCAATTCTCTGCCCACGTGGCGCTTCCCCAGTGCGCAGTCTCGAAGATAATCTCTGGCCTGTAGCGGGACTCTATGAATTGGCGAGGTCCGTCCCCCTCTTTCCCTGGGCACTCACTGGCGAATTTGTCAATTATCTCCAATGTACCACCACCCCGGGCGCGAATTGTGGACCGCAGTTGCTGCAATGCTTCCATCGGGGCCCTGGCCCCGCTGCAGTCATCTCCGTACGTGATTGTCCAATGCAGATTTTCCAGCTTCCCTGCCTGCTGCAACTCATCACACACGGCCTCTGCCCAAGTAACCCTCCTGGGAGGTAGCGCGTCACTGAGCACATGCTGCACATCGCTACATTCTTCAGAGTCAGAAATCAAATGTGGCGCACTTGGTTCGGGGCTGGCCTGACGCCGCATCCTTGACGACAACGCTGTGGAAACAGTGACGGAACCGCTGTGCAGACCCACTTGTTCGATGTCTTACACACTCACCTTAAAACGCAATGAGGCATGGGGGTGGAGGTAAGGGGATGGAGGTACGGGGATGGAGGTAAGGGGCTGGGGGTAGGGATCAAGATGTTGGAAGCTCTGGAGTCGGAAGTTATTTGGGACATGATGGCCGCTCTCAACATGCTCCTTTCTCTGGCTGTCTTGCCCCCCCCCCCAGGAAGATCTCCAGATAGTTGCATGATTTTTTGTTATCATGTATTTGGCGACGGCCCCCCTAGATAGCTAACTCTCTCCCCCCATTGAAGCCGTTCCTTTGGAACGCTCCGCAAATTGTGGGCCCCTCCTCCCCCGAAGGCCGTTGTCTAGGGCGCGCTCAATACCTTCCAGGGTCTCGGGCCGGGGTCGCACTTCATACAAAAGGTGGGTGGTATCCATGTCGGCACTCCTTGGCGCGACCTACGCGGCTCGCCTGCGCTCCCACTTCAGCCACGTACCCAAATCATATTGTTATTGTTGGGTCTCGTCCTGATTTTGTAGGCGCTTTGCCGCGCGCAACATTTTGTGAGAATAAGGGTGCGCATTGCCATGCCAGGATGTAGGGGATTGTATGAAGATGGTAATACTCAGATGCCTGGGGTAATGAGGGTGGCAAAATGATAGATGACTGAAGATGATGCTGGAGATTGCTTTTTGTTAGCGAGCTGATGCCCACCTTGTTGAGTGGCGAAGAACCGTTGAGCGAACCATCAATCCATAGCCCACTTGCCAGGCCAGACACATACATGTCTGCATCACATGCCATGCACGAAACGCCAATCATCCCTACGAGTGCGGCATTCTTTGCAGCCCCCAACAGCTTGGCGGCACTTAGAACAACCGATGCTCGGTTCATCAGGTATGGCGAGGAGATTTCGTTTCCTTCTCTCTGAAATCAGTCGAGGCGCTTGTTCTGCCGCCGATGGTCTGCGAAGCACGTTTGGTGGGAGAAGCCCTTGCGGCGCCGCTGGTGGGGCCATCGTGTTCGGTGGGGCCCCAGCCTCGCTGACCTGCTCCAGCGGGGCGCCGGAGAGTCCTTGCGCCATCGATGGAGACGCCACGTTGCGATCCCGCTGGGAGGATGATGCCCTGGCCGGGGTGCTCTTACCTGCAATGCGGATCTTCTTTCTCTTTGAGCCATCGTCTTCCATCCGAACAGGTACTGCCTCTGCAGGGGCCTCCCTCGCTGGATGGCGGGGGACGAAGGGCTCCTTGGTGGCCGTCGTCACGAGATGCTCAATCACGGGCGGCACCCAACCCTCAGCGTAGCCCGCAATGTTATTCTCTACCAGGTGAGTGAGCCACTCATTCGCGCGATGCATGTTCCACGGTGCCTGAGCCAACGTCGTAGCCGTTTTCCTGAACTCTTTGACCTGGCGGTCCGAAAACTGCACGCGCCCCGATGCAGCACCTGGGCCTCCTGGGTCAAGAGCTCGCATGCGGGATCCAGGGCAAAATACTTCTGGTACTTGAGCATATGTCTGGGAACCAACGTAATGCTTAGTGACAAAGATGATGTCGTCCTCGGCAGGCGGCTCCGGGAAGACAGAGTTTGGCTCTGTTGTGACCGAGCTCAGCTCGCCGGGGAGACTGCGCATGCGGTCGCGGCGGAAAAATCTGAACACGTGGCACGCCTCCGAGTTCTGCAACGTCATGGCGTGTGTCTGCACGTGGTTGTGCGGGGCGACGCGAAGGGGATCGAAAAACGATTTCCAATCGTACACTGCGCCCAACTCAGAAACACGTAGGGGTCGCTTTCCATCTCCACCTGTGGTTTCTATGCGAGCCTTGAAATCACTTGGTGTCTCCAACGCCTGGCTCTTATTGAGCGCCGTCCCCACGACGCTGAAATTTTGATCAATGCGGCCGTGACTATGTCCAGGTTGAAACTGCGTCATCTCCGTGCAATCGAAGTGCTCCTTGTGCGACAGGAACGCCAGGAATTTCATGAACGTTTGGTTCTTGATTTCACCTCCGGCATTGTCCGAGTGGACGCGCAAATGCGTCGGCATCGGAACTCTGCGAGACTCGAGAACACCTGCGGCGTGTTGCAGAAGATCAGCCACGATCGTGGCCGACAGGTTTGCATTTTTCACAATGTCGGGTGGCACCAGCCAGTAGTAGTCTGCAATGCCGTCGACGATGCTGCCGACCATATGTTGTTGTGGCCTCCACAACGCCGCCATCGTCTTGGCGGCCGAGATGTTTCTCGGGCACTTTAACTTCATTGCCTCCATGGCGTCGATGTCTAAATTCAAGATAGATCGCGAGCGAGCCACGCCACCAGGAGTCGACGTGGGCTCCCGAGCTGCGCTCTGGATGCGCTCGTCGACGGACCGGTCCAGGAAAGTCTCCTTCACGTGGGCGAGGTGTTCTGTTCGCACCGCCTCTGCCGCCTCAGGTGATGTAGCTGCTTTCCTTAAGGCCTTGAGGCGTTCGCACGTGTCGCATTTGGACTGAAGGATCTTTGGCCGAATGCGAAGGCACTGATGCCAGCGCTCGTTGTATACCCGGGTGAATGATACGTAGCTAGGAAGCGAGCGCAGGCCAAAGTCTTGCGACGACAACAGATGGTACAGGTCGACCAGTGCCATCGGAGGCAACCAACGCACTTCGCCCGCGTCAGCGGCTGTAGCTGGCAACGTCGCGCCTGGTCCGTGGATCCACTCGCGGTAGCCATCCATATTTGGCAATGCGCAAAAAGATGGGTCTGATGTGTCATCGTCTACTCTTGTGGCAAGTTCTGGGACAAGGTAATCAACAAGATAACTAGCTGGCCGCACATCGCTACTATTCAAACGCTCCGCCAAGACGTCATATGCCCATTGTAGCATCTTTTCGCAAGCAACTGTAGCTTCCCCCCGCTCGTGCACTGTACTGTGGCGGAGGTCGCGGGGAGGTTGAACGTGCCCTTCTTTCAGCCACTTCATCAATCTGGAAAGACGAGAATTTCCAATACCGAGAAGCTCGCGGAAAGCGACTCTGCACACCTGGATCCCAAGAAACTGGAATTTGAAGCGTTGGTGGCTTCCTGATGCCGCCCCGTCTATCATCTGCATGCGGACCATTAGTTGGAACACAAATTCGTTGACCTCGTCGTTTGATAACTTAACTTTCATCTGCCTCCACTGTTGTAGCTCTGCTGCCCGCTGGTCTTCGATGTGCCCTTTGCATCCGTCAGTGCAGCAATCTCCCGGGAGCGATTCGCATTCGTCGTCGTCAGCTGGAAGAGATTCCACCTGCCACCTTGCATCTACGACGCCGTGAGGTTCACTAGCTTCATCGTCGCCGTCGGTTTCTTGGCGCACACCAACGCTGCTACATGGCAGAGACTCCACTTCACTTCCGGGAAGGCTTTCGTTGCTAGGGAGGCTCTCGTCGCCACTCATCGAAAACACTCGAACCCAGCTGGCTATGGACAATGATTGTTGCGAGCATGCTGCCCACTTGTTGCTGTTTATTGTTGGGCCATTGCCAGACAACACTGCGCCTCGGAAAACTGGCACTTTGTGACCCAGCTTCATCGCGGTGATCGCGTTGCCAATAATCATCGCGCAGCGAGCGCGGCGCCCACACTTTGTTTGCACATGTTTTGGTTTGGAAGATGTGATTGCAGCGAGCTGAGAAGCCCACGAAGATGATGGTGACCGAGGAGGGGTTAAGATGATGATGAGCACGATGATGATGAGGATGAATTAAAATGATGATGGATGATGATGGTAACAACGCTGAATGTGAGAACCGAACCCATTGAAACAAAAACCGATTGTCGTGAAACTTCCTTCTCCCCCCCCCTCTCCGGAAAACCGGGGGGGGGTCATTACCGGTTCGAACCTCCCCCCCTCCGGAAAACCAGAGGGGGGGTCACTACCGGTTCGAACCCCTCTCCCCCCTCCAGAAAACCGGGGGGGGTCACTACTGGTTCGAACCCTCCTTATCCCCCTTCTCCACCCCCCCCTCGGAAAACTGGGGGGGGGGTCACTATACCGGTTCGAACCCCCCCCCTCCAGAGAACCGGGGGGGGTCACTACCGGTTCGACCCCCCCCCTCCAGAAAACCGGGAGGGTGTCATTACCGGTTCGATCCCCTCCCCCCCGTCCCCCCACGCTCACCGCCAACACCACATCCCCCACTGCTATCCCCAGCACCGCTGTCCTCACCACCACTGTCCCCGCTGTTCCCACCACCGACCCCACTGTCCCCACCAGTGCCCCCACCGCCGTCGCACTGTCCCCACTGTCCCCACCACTGTTCCCACCACGGTTCCACTCTCCCCACTTTCTCCACGGCCCCAACCAATGTCCCATTGTCCCCACTGTCCCACTGTCCCGCTGTCCCCGCCGCTGTCCCACTGAGCTGTCCCACTGTTCCCACCACTGTCCCCACTGTCCCCACCACTGTCCCCACTCTACCTCTGTCCCATTGTCCCACTGCCGTCCTCGCCACCGCCCTCATCACTGTCCCCACCACCACTGTACCCTCCACTGTCCCACTGTTTCCACCACATTCCCACTGTCCCCACACCACTGTCCCCACCACCACCGCCCCCACCACTGTCCCCACTGTTCCCACCATTGTCCCCAGTGCCCCCACCAGTGTCTCACTGTCCCCACTCTCCCCACCCACTTTCCCCACGGTCCCCACCACTGTCCCATTGTCCCCACTGTACCCACCACTGTCCCACTGTTCCCGCCGCTGTCCCACTGTGCTGTCCCACCGTCCCCACTGTCCCCATCACTGTCCCACTGTCCCCACCACTTTCCTCATTGTACTACTGTCCCACCACTGCCCTCACCACCGCTTTCACCACTGTCCCCACCACTACCGTCCCCACCACTGTCCCACTGTCCCCACCACTGTCCCGCTGTCCCCTCACCACTGTCCCCACCACCACCGTCCCCACCACTGTTCGCACCACTGTCCCACTGTCCTCGCACCACTGTCCCCACTACCACCGTTCCCACCACTGTCCCAGCATTCCCACCATTGTCCAACTGTCCCGAGGAGCGGGAATCGTTTGCCGACGGCGAGGGGGGGGTTCGAACCGGTAGTGATCCCCCCCCCGTTTTCAAGGGGGGGGGTCGAGCCGGTAGTGACCCCCCCCCCCTTTTCATGATATCAACTGGGGGGGGGGAGAGGTTCGAACCGGTAGTGACCCCCCCAGTTTTCGAGGGGGGGGGGGGCCGGGTTGGGAACCCCCAGTGACCCTCCCCGGTTTTCCGCCAGCAGCGGTAGAACACGCTCTTTCTTTCCATGGGACATCGCGGATTTCCGCCGCCGAGCGAGGCGGCACCCGCCGCATCTTGGGGAGGGCCCCCCCCCCCGATCCATAGGTTTGGCGACCGCGCTCCCAATCCATGGATCGCCAGTCCATGCTTGCGCGCCCCCGAGACTCGCGGGGCGGACCTGGTGCGCACTCGGCGCGAGCAGCGGCGCGGCGAGGCGGACAGGGTCCCCCCCCTCTGGCAGGGGCGCTTCGCGGCTCCGCCGGGTCGGCGGGCCGGCCCGGCGCCCGGAGCGCTCACGCGACACACCCTGGGGATCCCGAAGGACTTCCATCGGGGGTGGACAGAACCCCCGGCCGACAGTGACAAGTCGATCAGTGAATGGTCCGTTTTCGGTTCTCGAGAGGGCGCCGTGGCCGCTGTTTTCCAGGCTCGCGCCCGCCAGGTTTGGGCCTCAGGTCGTTTTCACTAAACCACGTTTTACTAAAGGGGGGTCTGTCCATCCCCGATTCCACGGGACTCCTGGGGATATCGGCCACGCGCAGAGGGGGGTAGGGGTCTGGGGCGGCAGAGAGGGGGGTGATGGCAAGGGGGGGGTGGATGTCATGGCGTGGGCCATGATAGGTCGCCAGATTTCATGGCGCCTCTTCTCATTTCATTGCGTTCCTGTCCCCTCTAGGCCATGATGTGCACCCCCCCCTCTTGGACGCCCCCCTCTTGGTCTCTCCCGAAGGGGGAGGGAGGAAGGTGTCTCAGATGCACCCCTGCTTCATAGATTGCGCGGGCCTTGTCCAGGATTGTAGCGCCGGCGCCTTCTAAGAGGCATCCTCCTTCTAAGGAGCCTTCCCCCCCCTCTCACTACCCCCCTGTTCGCGCCGCCAAGAATTCCCCGGAGCGCCTGGGAAACCGGGGTCGGCGCCCTTGAGACCCTTGACGTGATCTTCTGCACAGTGACAACTGATGAGCCTTGCGGGGAGCCCCGCGGAGGCCCCCCCCCACCCTTCCCGGGCAGCAGGACCTCTGCCTTCTAGCAGCCCGGCCCGCAGTTTGGCGGCCTCCTCGTTCTCGTCCTCCTCCTCCTCACCCTCCTCATCCTCCTTCGGGCGACCGAGCACTCTGGGGCCCTGGCAGCTGTCCACCTCGCTCATCCCCGCCGCGGTCGCCGCCCTGGGCTGAGGCCCCGCAGTGGCCCATCCGCGTCGAGCCCGCAGAGCGCGGGTCACGGCGGCCGGCCCCCCAGGGGGGGGGGGACTCGCGCCAAGAGTTTTGTTAGCAGCGGGAGGGGCAAAACGGGCATCAGTGGCGCGCCGCCAGTGGGAGCCCGTCAGCGTGTTGCTCCTTCGTCTTTGTCCGAGTGCCCGGTGTTCCTTCACCAGTCATTCGCTGATGGGCCCCAAACCGCGGCCTGTCATCGATACAGTCGGACCGAGGTATAAGATCGAGGTCGTCTCTGGAAGGGTACCCTGGTGTTCTTCGTGTCTATTAGACGCTCTTGTATATCCTGGGGAGGTAACCCTGGGATGTTCTGCTTGTTCTGGTCGAAGCAGGGTCTCATGTTCTTGAATGATGTTCTTCTGGCCTAGGTCCGATTGCACTCGCTTTGCTTCCCAATCAGGGGGGTGGTCGATGGTCTGGCCTTGTCGAGCTAGCGCTGGTCGTTGGAGCCGTGACAGCTTCGCGTTGCGCGGGGGCTGGCGTTCGATGCGCGTGCCGATGTCGGCGACGCTTCGGGGCGCCCCTTCGCGGGGGGAGGGACCCGACGTCTGAGGTGTTTCTCTGGCGGTGGCGCGCGCCCACCAGAGCAGCGCACCCAGGGTTGCCCTGGGTAAAAGACACTGGAACTCAAGAGAGGAGCGTCGATGCAAACAGGGGTCAGTCAGAGAGCCAAATCTTGATCCTGCAGAGCCAATGGCGTTTTGCCTCGGGTTTGGGTGCCGGATCCCGCAGGATCCTGCAGGTTCTTGCAGGATCCTGCAAAGCCTGACTGACCCGGGTTAGCATTGAAATGAGTCAGTCCATTCCCGACCTGCAATTGGTGCGGGTGTTCCTGTTTCCAGCACGTTGTTTTGGTTTAGTAGATTCCCTAAGTCACCCTCGCTCGGCTGCGCGTACGACGGCGCACGAGCGGCCCTTGGCTGGAGCGGCAGAAGGTGTGCGACTTTCGGTGGGCGCGGGGGGGCAAAGCCCAATCGCGCAGTTCGCTGTTGCCGCTTCGTGTGTAGCGATCCGCAGGCTCGGCACCCAAAGGGCGCTCGTGCCCTGGGCCGCTCCTGCATGCAGGCCGACCTGCCCGAAGCCGACCTGGGGCTGCCGCAGCCTGCGGCCTGACCCGACCAGGCCCGACCTTCCGCGGACGGCTGGCGTGCACCGTGCCGCGCTGGCGTCCCCAGGGGCGCCGTCGAGCCGCCGACCCTCGACCCCCGGACCCGGCGCGGCGCGCGGCCCTCGGCCAGCTGCGGCCGCACACACCGTGCGGCGCTCCCGCGCTGGAGCGGGGCCCCGGGCGCCTCTCGCGCAGACCCGGGCCTCGCCCTCGGCGGGGGCGCCCAGGAACGTCTTCGACCAGAAGTTCGCCGCGCGCGTGCAGCAGGCGCGCCGCGCGCCGCCCGCTGGGGCGCGCCCTCTGCGCGCGGCGCGGTGGGCTCGCCACCCCGCCTCGGCATGCGTCTGCGCGGGCGAGGGCCCGTGGCGCGAAGGGATGCCCTGTCTTGTCCCGGAGGAGGAGGGCATATGCATCCCAGGCAGCATCACACGTGGTGAGCACTCTCTGAGGGTTGCCTTCTCGGCCCATCCTGGCCCATGGCCATGGGCCAGGGGCTTCCAACTTCACCCTCCATGGGGGTGTCCAAGGGCCTTGCGTCTTCACCGCGCATCCTTGTGACCGGGTCGCACTGTGCCGATCGATACCCATCCCTTTGCCTCGCCTTCGTCTTTTTTGGGCCTCCTGAGACGCTCCCCTCGCCGAGGCTGCAGACGCCTCGCAAGCCACGCCAGACCTCACCCTGGAAGGGGTCTGGGGAGTCGCGGTGAACGTACGCCATTGTTCCCCCATGATCGCCAGCCCATCATAGTCTTTTTGTCGGGCATGCCCCCCTGCAGGCTGATTCTGGACGAAGACTAGGACATAGCCACAACAATACACCAGACGTACCAAAACATGCTAAAACAAACTCGTCCCCATGCAATTTTTTTGGACCATTGTTCAGTAGCCCTCCTGTAGAGGCACCCGCCCGACTTGATCATAGTCGGCAGTGGATCAGCGGCAGGATCACTGGCTCTCTGCGCCCTCGCTCCCTCTTCCCCGGTGGTGCAGACACGGGGGGGGGGCCGAGGTGGGAGGGGCAGAGCGGCCCCGCGGCCGTGCGTGTGCTTCTCGCATGTCTGCTCCGCTTACTGCGCCTGCTCGGGCTCACACTCGGGCGATCGCAAGCATGGCTCAAGGGGGCGTGGATTCGCGACGGGTCCCGTTTCCACGGGACATCGCGGATTTCCGCCGCCGAGCGAGGCGGCACGGGCCGCATTTCGGGGAGGGCGCCTCCCCCGACCCATGGATTTGGCGACCGCGCGCCAAATCCATGGATCGCTAGTCCATGCTTGCGCGCCCCCGCCATACGCATGTTTGCTTTCTGGATCGCTCGGGCTCGTGCTTGTGTGCAAGGCCGAAACTGCTTGCCTGCTGCTGACTGTTTGCTGTGCTTTCCTGGTGTTCAGAGCTTGATTCCATGCCGGTAGGGACGACGGGGCGAGGAGCGTTATAATACATCGTACGCCGCAGACTGGAGCTTGCGCTCTGGTCTATTCTGGTGATTGTGAGCATTGGGCAATCTTCTGGCCCATGCATGTCGCAAGATTCCCACTTGCGCCGTGCAGCCCGCGAGCGAGGCAGCCAAGAGGAGGTCCACGAGGGTGAGAGCCCGGCTGCCCCAGAACCTGGTGAGGCTCATTACCCCTACGGAGCAGTGTTGGCGTGCTCCCTTCGGCCGACGCAGAAAACGGGGCCGACTGCGCCGACACTGGCGCGTAAGCTGTCCGCGCAAGCTCGCGCGCAAGCGCCCTCGTCTTGAATTTGGCGTGCGGCGCTGGTGGCCCGCGTAAGCCGCCGCGTATGGTCGTAGGCCGCCTCGCGCAGTACCGGCTGTTTTCCGTCGCTCATTCGAGAATCGGCGGCGCGCCCGGAGGAGAGGCGAGACGGGGCGGGCCTTTTCAGAAGGCTCGGAGGTCCCCGAGCCTCCTGAGAAGTGCTCCCGAGCGCAGACAGCTGCCCAGAATGCGCGATCAGGGCTTCTCCTCCTCCTCCTCCTCCTCCTTCTCTTCCTCCTCCTCCTCCTCCTCCTCCTCCTCCCGCTCTTCCTTCTCCTCCTCCTCCTCCTGCTCTTCCTCCTCCTCCTCCTCCTCCTCCTCCTCCTCCTCCTCTTCCAGTTCCACCTCCTCCTCCTCCTCCTGCCCCGAAGGCCTTCTCCTTCTCCCCCCCCTCGGTCGCTTTCTGTCGTCGTCCTCCCAGGCCCCTTCTCGGACCCTGGGGCCGCCAACAGCTTTCCGGGGTGAGATCCTCCGCCTCCCCGTCCTCCTCCTCCTCCTCCTCCTCCTCCTCCTCCTCATCCTCCTCATCCTCCTCCTTCCCCTCCTCCTCCGCCCTGGGGCTCCTCCCCCTCCTCCTCCTCAGTGAAAGGGTGCAGGGGAGAGGCGCGAGCAGCATGCTGTGTACACTGCAGCCTTTCAGGCTCAACCAGCCGGACGGCCTGCCCGGCCGAACTGTCGACAGAGAGAGACAAAGATTCCATCTCAGATCAGTACCGTATCTCGTGGCGATGGTGACGATCATCTCAGAGACGGTAGGGCCGTTCGGCCCTGTGAAGGCGGGGGAGAAGCCCACCAGAGGTCATTCGACTCTGGTAGCGGAGCCGGAGGGCTCTGCAGGGTCGGCTGCAGTCTCTGCCGGCTCTGTGCGTGACGACCACGGCCACGGAGGACGGATCAGCCCAAGGCGTTGTACCTGTGCGGCTCCGACTTCGTGCACGGCCTGTGCGACACAGGCCACCAGGACGAGAGTTGGAAGCTCCTCCTCGTCGCCTTCGGCGAGGCACTCGAGTTTCGGCAAGAATATGAAGTTCCACGGTCATCGGCATCATGGCTGCGGCGATCAACCGCTTGCTCTCGCTGGCAGAGCCCCAGGGGTGCCGACCAATGTCGCCGCAGCGGGGCCACCGCATCGGCGAGTCGCGCCTTCCAGCGCCTGCGTGGGGGCACCATTCTCACGATCAACAACCCCAGGGCCTGCCGGCAGCGGAGCTGGCCCAGCTGAGTACGTCAAAGGTTCCTCCGTTCTGGGCCCCGTACCTCGAGCAGCGGGGCTACCCCTTCTGCCTGTGGGTCCAGGACGTGATGCTGTGGTGCGCCGCGACGGAGCTGCAGCCCCCCCAGCGTGGCCCAGCTATCGTCCAGCGCCTGGGGGGCACAGCGAGGGACCTCTGTCGCGAGTTGCCGGTAGAGAACATCGCGCTGGGCAGGTTCGATGGCCATGGCAATCAGATCGAGGACGGGGTTCAGATGTTGACTGCGGGACTCCGACGGCGCTTCGGCCCGCTCGACGTTCAGACTTCGATCAGTACCATCGTGGAACTAATCACCTTCCGCCGACAGGAGCGGGAAAGCGTCGACGATGCGGTCACCCGTATCGAGGCGCTGCGCGCACGAGCGGGTCAACTCGACGATCAGTTTGTGCTACCGACGCCCGTGCTCGCTTTGCTGTTCTTGGAAGCGATGCATGTACCCAAGGCGGTGTACCCCCTCGTGCTGCAGAGCAATAGCGGCCAGTTGCCAACGACGACGGACCAGCTGAACACGATGATTGGCATGGTACGGCAGCAGGGGCACTTCGCCGAGCACACGCATGCAGGACCGCAGAGCCTGGCCGAGGGCTACCGCGGCAAGGGACATCATGGGCAGCATTGGTTTACGGGCGATGGCGCCGGCGGCGCAGCAACATGGAGTGACACGGCCGCATACATGTACGGACAAAGTGCTGGCGGCGGGAGCAGCACGGGATCGGCCAGGCACGGCAACTCCTCTCAGTACTACGTCGTTCAGGATGAGGAGGGCTGCGACTGCTGCGCCACCTGTGCGAGCTACCTGTACGAGGACGAGCCGGGCGACGAGGACTCGATGACCGACGACGACGACATTGACACCTCCGAGTTCACGCCCGCGGAGCTCCAGGAGTACTACGGCGACGCCGAGGGCTGGGATTGCGACACGCTGCTGCACGAGTACATGTTCGCCAAGCGCAGGTTCCGTCACTTCGTCCACCGCGGCAGCCGCCGTGCACGTTTTCCTCGCAGCAATTGGTCCATGCGCATGAGCAGCGGAAAGGGCGGCAGCTTCGGACGAGGACGTGGCCATGGCAAAGGATATCATTTTGGCGGATCAGTGGTGAATCCCGGATCCTTGGCGGGCGGAAAAGGTAAGAGGAAGAAGGGTGGCAAACATTACATGGCAGGCTCTCCGAGGTCCACCAACCCGCGGGGCAGAGACGGTCGTAGCACGCGATGTCACGAGTGCGACTCGGCGACGCACTTCGCGGCCTCCTGCCCCCAGCGCAAGGGCAAGGGCAAGGGCAAACACTTCGCGGCCTGGAGTGCGCCTAGCGCCACGACGGGTCCTCCGACACCCGGCTCCCAAGCCGTGGGTCCAGTGCTGGCCGCGTACTCACCTTCCCCAGCGCAGCCGAGAACAGGATCGATGACTGGAGTACTGCACTACCTCACGGACGATGTCCAGACGCCTGGCGTGCGGATCGGCGACCTCGACGAGGATGACGACCGCGAGGCCCTGGACTGGGAGACCCTTAACATGTTCGACGACATCACGGAGCGCGACATGCTGGCGGAGATACAGGCGAGCGCAGAGGACCTCACCGACGCGAAGACTAGCCTCGAATGGTTTCCGTGGTGGCGAGTGGACCAGCTCGAGAGCACCAGCGAGGGGACCTATCTGGTCCGCACCCGCATGAAGAACAAGAGTGGCGAGGCCTTGCCGGTGGACCCCGGGGGCCCAGGGAACCTCATTGGCGACGAGTGGGGCCATCGGATGGCCGAGAAGCAGCGACAGGCAGGACTCCCACCACCAGTTCGCACGCCCCTCGGCAAGACGCTCGAAGTTGGTGGCGTGGGCTCAGGATCTCAGCAAGCGACTCGTTCTCATCGTTATCAACTGGCACTGGGAGGAGGTCAGGTGGCTACCTATGAAGCACCAGTGCTCCCGAACAGCAGCGTGCCAGAGCTGCTCGGGCGGAAGTCCTTGCGGGGCCAGCGCGCCCTGCTGGACTGCTTCAACAACAGGCTGTACCGCATCGGCCCAGGTGGCTATTCACTGCGGCTGAGCCCTGGATCGGCACAGTACCACCTAGAGGAGAGCCACGCTGGCCATCTCACGTTGCCCTGTGACCTGTGCGACGAGCTGACTTTGAGGGGTGCAGGGCCGACAAAGACCATGCATTGGCTACGTCAACCGCGTCCGATACTACCGCCTCGACAGCAGCTACTTCACCAACTCCGATGGCGTCCAGCATAGCAAGCAAGCAGAGTACTACCGCAACGTCATCCAGCAGCGAAGCCGCCGCGAGCAGTTCTGGCGGGCAGCCCGACAAGGGCGGCGTGCAACTCTGATCGCAGGCCCCCCATCGTGGTGCTCGGGGCGGCGGGGGCACCAGAGAAGTACAGGGGAGACCGCCGTCGGCATGTGTGTTCGGCGACTTGCAGAACCTATGCCAGAATGCGCTGCACGGATGCGTATATGCGGTGGGCCGCAATTGCGATGTTCACCGATTCCTCGGGCAAGAGGACAGGTGGGCGGACTCCCTGCGCCACCGGCGACCGGAGCTCGCGTGGATCAGCCTTGCCCAGCCGGGTACGGCAAGGGGCACGCGGAACGACAAGCGAGCCAAGCGCTTCGAGTGCAGGATCGCTCGAGCTCAACTTGAAGGACATCGCCTATGCGTCGTCGAGGCAGACGAGGGCAGCGCGGCGTGGGATATGCCCGACATTCTCGAGCTGATAGACGACGGCAGATGGCACATGGGACGACTGCGATGGTGTAACCTCGGAGTGCGTGACGCTCGAGGATTCCCAGCAGCACAGGTCACTCGCATCTTCAGCAGCAGCTACTTTGACGACCACGATGCGAAGTGCCGCTGTGGCTGGCCACCTGGCCGACACGTTACACGGAAGACAGCTGCAGATCGGCCAGACTTCAAAGCCAAGGGGGTGTCTGCCTTGGTCAAGCGGATGGTGGCCGCTGGGTGCATCGACGGCGGCGTGAGATCCGACGCAGCCGACGGATCGTCGCCATCTGCAACAGCCACGCCAGGCCGCGAGGCCAGGGGTGCAGTGCTGCCCGACCCGGGTCGTCAGGAGTTGATCCGACGACTGCCGGGCCTCCAGGATCACGGACAGTGGCCTTGGAAGAAGCCGGCGTGGAGCAGTCACGACGTGAGTTGCATCCCCCTGGCCGAGTCTCGTTCGCCGACGACGTCGACGATGCCGGCTGCAAGGTGAGCGCGCTGGCCGCGAGCTTTCCCACCGAGCAGAGGACGCGCGACAAGGCGCGCAAGGCAGCAGACCCGGATCGCAAGGTGAAGAAGAGACCGCAGGAGGTCGAGCAGGTCTTCGACGACTGCGGGTCCGACTTCACGAAGCTCTACGTGGCGAACGAGTACGAGGTGGACGAGGTCTGCTACGGCGCCGAGCTCAGGGAAGATCAGTACGTCGACGAGCAGCCGTGCGTGATGATGTCCTAGTTCTTTGGCATGACCGGCTCGGGGGCTTATCTGAGCCAGAAGGACGAGCAGCATAATTTTTTTCACTTGACGAATGATATGGTAAAGTATATGAATCACTACTACGGCCACCTGCAGCACGACGATGTCGCGGAGCTGTGCGGTGGAGCATCGGGGACAACACGGCTACTTGTACGACGAGGCTACCGAGGTGGCCCCAACTTCGACCTCATCTGCAACTGCAACTTGATGACTCACGAGGGCCAGCAGCAGTTCTGGGCATACTTGCATGACAGCAAGCCCCTCGTGCTGCTGATCAGCACGCCATGTACTAGCCGGAAGGGGTTCTCGGTACTCAACAAGGTCATCAACCACGGCGGCTGGCTGCGCAGTCGCAGGATATCAGTGGCACTGGCCCGCCTGGCCGCTGCGGCAGCATGCGCGCAGATGAACGCCGGGCGCCACTTCGTGTCGGAGCAGCCCCTGGGCAGCGACTTTACAAACTCGACGACTGGAAGTACATTGCCAACAATTACGCGGTGGTGTGGTCCCAGGTTGACCAGTGCATGGCGGGCAAGAGAGGACGTCGGACAGGACTACCGATCAAGAAGTCCTCCGAGTTCTGGGCATCGAACGAGTGCTTGATCGGCGGCCTCAGGAAGTTCCGTTGCGACGGCCAGCATCAGCACGCCCTGCTGGCACATGGCGGTCGAGGCGCCTGCCCGGAGCAGGACAAGCGGCGCCTGGAGAATCCTAAAGATCATGCAGAGTGGGCCATCGGTATTTGCAGGGAGCTGGCCACGAGTATTGCCCGCATGATAGAGCACGTGAGGTCTCAGGGACATCACCTTGTCGTGTTCGAGTGCTACCCCGCGACTGCGGTGCAGGCGGACGGCGCTGGCGCCGCTTCTTCTTCGTTTGCACAGGCAGCTTCAGCATCGGCATCAGGATCAGCAGCAGCAGCTGCAGCACCAGCAGCAGCAGCAGCAGCACCTGCCGCAGTGCGATCATGTCCAGGATGCCGACATCATCGGCCGGCTGATCACGCATCGCACGACAGAGGAGAAACATGCAAGCATAGACTGGTGAAGACGCGCGACCTGAAGTGCCCGGCATGCCGGAGCGGCCGCGCGGTCTCAGACACACGACACACCCGAATACCTGGATAGTGCCGTTCAGACGGAGTCCTACCGAGGGCAGTCGGACCGCGAGTCCTGCGGCCACGGCAACCGCCAGCCGCGGAAGAGCCGATTGCGGATCAATCACCAAGCGCAGCTCGAGCTGACGCGCCCGACGCCGAGCCAGAACCACCACTACCTCCACCCGTTCAGGCAGAACGGCGAGCTCGAAGAGCGGGACCCGATGATCCACTTCCACCAGCTCTGGCAGCGCGGCAAGCTCGGAGAGCTCGCTTGGATGGTCCACGACCTCGATCGAGACTGGCAGCCGCACTGGACGGAGCAGAGCCAGCTGAGTCGTCAGGTGACGCCGCAGGATCTGCTGACGCCGCCGCGGAAGCACCGGGCGCGGCGCAACCTGCAGCAGCTCCAGCTGAACGACCTCAAGGTGTCGATGCGGGAACTCAGGCTCGAGCCAGTGACGAGCCTGGCTGGACCGCGTTCGACCTCAGACACGCGTTGCGATTGCCGCGCAGCCCACATCAAGAAGTTGTCCGGCGCCAACTACGACGACTCCATGTTCGATTCTGGCACGCTCCAGCCGCTCGCCTCCGAGAGTTGCTGACCAAGGCCGGCGCCCTTGCGTCCACGCTGGCCCTGGTGAAGGAGATCTGCGACACATGCCGAGTGTGCAGAATGTGGACGCGACCGGGACCGAAAAGTATGACAGTTTCTCGACTCGCGACGGGCTTCAACGAGATGGTCCAGTGGGACATTCTCTACATCGGCGACCAGATGGTGGCCCACATGATCGACGAAGCCACGCGCTGGACAGTGCTGAATATTTTAGACCGCAAGGCGGCGATCACGATCATTGCTGGGATCACCAACGGCTGGATACGCCCTCGTGGCCCCATGAAGCTGCTGATTGCCGATGTCGAGGGCGGCCTCCACGGAGAGGAGGCGTACCAGTGGCTGGACCGCTGGGACATCGAGATAAAAGCTAAGGAAGAGGGCTCGCACGCTCAGTTGGTGGAGCGTCATCATGACCTAGCACGCAAGATCATACACCGAGTGCGGAGCCAGCTTGAGCAGGAAGGCATCGCGATGCCGTTGGAGATCGTGATTGCGGAGTGCGCACTCATCAAGAACCTCCTCATCACCGTGGCGGGCTTCAGTCCCTACCAGGCGGTGTACGGACGACTCCCTCCACTACTGGCGGAGTTCGAGCCGGTGAGCCACTGTCAAATTGATGATCAGTCTGCGGGCATCCCGGGCATCTCACGACACCGTCATCGACTACGTGAGGTGGCGATGCAGGCCATGGTAGAGATGACCGCGAAGGATCGACTGAGGCGTGCACTACGGTCCAAGACACGGGCCCCTCACGAGACAGTATCACTTGCTGTCGGAGATCAGGTTGACTTCCATCGACCACCGAGCACAAAGGAGGAGTCGGGCTGGCGTGGACCAGCCACTCTGCTGCAGGTTGGACCGCCAGTGCTCGTTCGATGGCAAGGCCGAGTCTTTCAAGTCCGACCACAGGACCTTCGACGCAGCCTTGTGTATATTGTGATGTTCACGAACAACATCTTCTTCGAAGCTGGGTCGCGCGACCCGGTGGCCACCATCATGAGCTACGCAGACCAGCTGGACAGCAAGGTCGCGCGTGTGGGCTGGCTCTTCGACGCCGGGTGGAAGCGGACCGCGGACAGTCAGAAGCTCAGCGAGCTGGTTCTGGCGGTGTTGCATGTAGCCGCCAGCGGCTTCTACCTGGTGGGCTGCATCGACGCGAGAGTGGGCAATGGCGTATCTGTATTTGAAGGAATGGTCGGCTGTGACCATAGCTTTCTGTGGTGGTGGCGGCGTGGCCGTCCAGAGCTATCCTGGTACCACGAGGCGTCGGGTTCCGCGAGATTGAAGCTTGCGCAGATCTTTGGCAAGGATCATTGGCGAGACGTGAGCTTCGTGCAGTTCATCCTGACCGACGACGAATCAGTTCGGGAACTTCGACGACGCGAACCTGAGGCGCCACATCTTGGAGGACCATGGTTTGGCAATCTCCCACACGCGCGACGATATGAACAGCCAGAGCGACCTGAACCCGGACCATTTCAAGACCCACCTGAGCTTCAGGAGGGACTTTGACGTACCCTGGCAGGACAGACCGATATCTGACACGAGCATACCAAGCATGTCCAGACAGATGAGCACGACTACGCCAGGAGCACCCGACACGATATTATCCAGCGCGTCAAGACAGTCAAGTGTGTCCACGAGGAGTAGGAGTGACAGAGGACCACAGCGGCCCCGAGGACCTTCTACGGCCACGACCGTGCATAGCGATGTCGGGCCGACAACGAGGATTGGTAGGGCGTCTCCAGATATGAAGGAAGTTCGAGAGAGATCGCGATCTCGTGACGCTGGGGGCCGCGATCGTGGAGCTCGAGGCTCTGGTGAGCCAGCAGCGGCGGCAGAACCTTCTGCGTCGCTGCACGAGCCTGTGCTGCCGCTCCAGGAAGACCATGACGCGAACGACGACGACGATTCGGACAGCGACGCCACTCAGGAGTACGAGTTCGCCAGTTGGCAGTATATGAAGGAGCAGGCCGCATTGCCTGCGGTCGACATCGAGTGCGC
>CAUYUJ010020304.1:693723-701223 GCA_963575745.1 Prorocentrum cordatum | reverse complement strand
ATTCATCCTTTCTCCCATCGTAGCGGCTTTTCCACCCTCGAACGATTCCAGAGTTGGCACCTCTTCTGCCAGCCCTCCCGGCAGGATATTGCCGACGCCCTGGTGCGCCCGAGGGATTCCGTGGTGATGGTGGTGCTGGCGACCGCAGCTCTCTGCTCGGCTGGAGGAGGAATGCTTGAGGACTCGACCTTTCCTCCTCCCTCTCCCCCTCCTTTCCCCTCTCCATCCACTCAGCTTTCCCTCCTCCCACCGCCCCCCTGGTCCTCCTCTCTCCCTCCTCCTCCTCCTCCTCCTCCTCCTCCTCCTCCTCCTCCTCCTCCTCCTCCTCCGTCCACCTTCTCCTCAAGCCATCTAGGCCCCATCCCCCCCTGGGGCTGGCCCTGGTGCCTGCACGCGGCGGTTGAGGCATACTGTGCCAGTCTACCCTCCCCATAGATTCGCACGGTAACCAAAGCCAGGGTTTTCAGATCACACACACCATGGTTTCTTCTCGTTTGTGGAGCCGATGCTGGTCATGCCAGCGCGCAGAGTGGAATGACATTCTCAGTCGTCAGCATGGTTTCTGCTCGTGCGGGAAGAAAGTAAAAGGTTTTCACACCTCCGAGGGACAGGAAAGCCTGGTCTTCCGAGCAAGGCACCAAAGAGCAGGGGGCTCGCACTGTTGCTGAGCATCTCGCCGCGGCCATGGCTGCCGCGGACGACCCCGAGCTGAAGCAGACCCTCCAAAACAAGCTCGACCTGCTCGCCAAGGGCACTGCGGTGGCAAGGGAACCCCCTGCCCCCTCGGAGGCGGTCATGATCACAAAGGCCGAGAGCGTGTGGAAGGACTGCAACCACAAGCGCGACCAGGCGGTGGCCAACGTGCGTCGGCTGAGGGCGGCGCTCACGGTTGCGGAGGAAAAGGAGCAGGCCGCGTCCAGGGCGCTTGCCGCGGCCGAGGTCGGCGAGAAGCAGGCTGCCCAGGCCCTTGCTAGGGCCGCGGGCCTGGATCCCCCACCGGACAACGGTCCCAAACCGTCCTTCGAAGTGTCATGGGACGCGGAGCTCTTCGAGGGGGTTCGCGGAGCTGGACTTCGAGGAGGCGGAGCGGGCCCAGCTGCTCGCCATCACGAGCGAGTTCGAGAAGATGCAGTCCATGTTCCAAGCCAAGAACGCCGAGGTCAGGGGCTGGTTGGACAAGGCGGCGCAGGTCAGGCAGGACATCGCCACCCGCCAGGCCAAGAAGCGGCGCGCCGCGGACGGCGAGGCCGCTCCCCCCGCCGCCCAGGCCGAGGCCCCCAGCGGCAACGCGGCCGCGGGCAGCGGCGGCAGCGGCAGCAGCGGCGGCAGCATGCCAGCAGGGCCGACCCCCGAGCAGACGCCGCCATCGCCGCCGAGGCGGCCAAGATCTCGGCGTCCGAGTTCGAGGCGGCGGCCAGGGCAGAATCTCAGAAGCCCACGGCTGCAGCGGCCAAGGGCGGCAAGAAGGGCGGCAAGCCTTGACGGCGAACGCCTGGGGCCGAGCGCCCCGAGGGGGCCGAGGCGCCGAGCTGCCAGGCGCCAGTTTCGTGCGACGCGGATGCACGTTGCAGCCGCATCTTTTTGCGGGGGCGTCACGTCCATGGGCGACAGCGCGTGGAACTACCTAGATTCCACCGCCTCCAACCACGAGTGCATTGGGGTTGCAGAGATTCACATCGCGGAGTCGCAGCTGCACAACTGGGACACTCGTGCGAGGGGCGCTGGTCTACGATTACATGCCAATCCAGCGCGACCCAGCGGTCGCCACCAGTCTTCTGCCACAGTCAACAAGGCGAATGAAGGGGGATAATGGGTTCTCTCTGAGGGGCATCTGCGTGTCGAGTCGCCCTACGATGCGAAGTCTACTGCAGCCCTTCGGGCTCCTGGATCTTCGGCTCTCGACGGTTTCGTGGCGACTGTCATTCATTGTTCGGGGTATTCATTCGTTTTGTGCATCTGCTACGGTTTCACGTCGCATGGCCTCAGAGGCCGCAACCTGGCCAGGTTCCATCGACTGGGGGGGCTATTACGCAGCCTTCGCCTACCGTGGGTCTGTTTGGGCGACTGGAACATCGAGCCACCGTCTCTCAGCAAGTCGGGCTTCCTCGATCAGGTGCTCGGCAAGATACTATTACCAGAGGGGGTCTCCTACACTTGCGATTCCAGCAAGCTGGGGGGCATGCTGGACTACGCGATCGTCAGCGAGGCCACCATCCCGTATATTGTTTCGCTCCAGCCTGTGCTGGGCGCTCCGTGGCGGCCGCGCATCGGCCTCTCCATGGCCATCCGCAGCAGCGGACTTCAGCTCATGACGCGCAGGCTTGTCTGCCCTAGCCGCCTCCCGCAGGTGGCCAGGCCTTGCGCCGTTCCCACGCTGGGCTCCAAGTCTTCTGTCGCCAAGGGCGCTGAGAGGGCCCAGGCAGAGGGGGCGCGTCTCAAGCGCAATGACAAAAACAATTTTCTTTTCGGTCAAGGCGAGAGCCCCCGCGCCGTTCCGGCCAGACGTTGGTTTGGCGCGCGACAGTTTCAGCCAGGCCGGCGCGCCCAGTGCCTGGCCTGACGAGGAGGGGGGTCCTTGGGCCCACGAGGGCAATTTCTGCCGCGCAAATGCGCTTGGGCCATCCATCGCCAGCATCGGTGAGTTTCATGCACATGTTGAAGCCCCGCCTCAGCCAGTTAGAGTAGGACCGAATAGTGTCTTTCAGGGACCCCCCCCCAGCCAAAGGTCAAGCCTCGTTTGAGAGTCCCCCTGATGTTTCGGACGTCCCGAAGACAGAGGTTTAGCCCGCATTTTGTGTTCCTGCCGAGCTCTGGGGCCAGTGCCGTGCTCAGAACCAGTGCGTATGTGCGGGCCCCCCGTCGCAGGTGCCCCTCTCCTCCGTGGCATTTTGGCTCAACCCGCAGCACGTGGGGTCAGTCAGTTCCTGGTGCGCCCAGTGGGTTTCCACGCTCGAACAGGCCATTCTCTCGCACCACCAGGGTCCTGCCGCTGGAGGCCCCAGCAGAGCTGAGGGTTGCAGCGTTGGCACCGAAGCGGTCTGGCATCCTGGCAGACAGAGGGGGGCGCCCCTCCGCGACAAGGTCATATCGTGGTGGCAGCGCGTTTCATCCGCGCTGTTGCAAATTGTATCTCACCAGGGTCGAGGCAACGATTACAAGCAGGTGGGGCAGCTCATTGCAGCGTGTCGGCACTTGGCCAGCGATCGACCAGACGGGGTGGAAGGAACTCTTCGGCCTGGCGAACCGTCGCTGCCAGAGTGGACAGGGCTCATGCTCAACGTCGAGGGCTGCGCCCCGAGGGTGCTGGGGGGTTTCCAGGCGCTGGCTCGGAGACTTGAGCAGCGTGCTCATCGACGCGCGTTGCGTGAATCACTCGGGGAGTTCAAGAGCTGGCTTGCCGACGTGGCCTCGGGCGGGGCCGTCTACAGATCGCTGCGTGAAGATCCATTGCCCAAGCGGGGGTTCATCCAGGGGCAGGTTGTGATCTCGCAGCCAAAGGACACCCTGGGCGCCAAGGGCCGCCAATGGAGCGGCGTTTGGAACGCTCGGCCCCGCGGCCCCGCCCGCCTTCGCGCAGCGGCCGGGGGGGCTGCCAGGGCGGCCCGCGACGAACCGCCGCCCCCCATCTCTGGCGAGGAGGTGCGGGCCGCGGCCAGACGCATGAGGGCGAAGGCGGGGATGCGGGCCGACCGCCTCGCACCGCTGGACGTGGGGCGCTTGCCAGACCAAGCTCTGGATGAGCTTGGGGCGCTCATGAGTTACTTCGGCCGCGCTCGCGCGGCCGCGCCAGACGCAGTTGACCGTCGGAAAGCTGCTCCCCAAAAAGGCCGATGGTGATCGTATCATCGGCCTCACCTCACTTTTGGGACGGCTTTGGTCCATGATTCGGGGAAGATGCTTTCGGGAGTGGGCATGCGTGGCCGAGGAGGGATGGGATGCAGCCGCCCTCGGCAACGCGTCGCCCCAGGAGGCTTTCTTCCGCGCGTTGGGCGACGAGGTCGCGGCTGCAGTGGAGATTTCAACAGCACATGGCATGCTGGACATTCGAGGTTTCCACGATACGATACAGTGGGGTCTACGGCTATCCGCCGCCATCCGCCTCGGATTTTCCCTGTAGTATTATACCTGGAGGTGGCTCAGTGCGCTGCTCCTCGCATCATCGAGCAATTTGGTGCGGTGCGCGAGCCTTTCCAGGTGCAGCATTCCATCGTCCAGGGGCTGAGGGGTGGCACGCGTTTCGCCAAATGCATGGCACATTTTATTATTGCCAGGATTTCCAACACACATGTGACTCTCAGCCACAGGAATTGGGTTGGTGATATGTCGCAACGGATTGCTGGACCCAGCAAAGTGGCCCCGTCCAAGGTCGCGGCTTGCCTGGCCGACGCGTGTGACGAACTCGCCAGGTGGAAGTTGGATGCGTCGCCTAAGTCAGTCATTGTATGTTCTATCCACGGCGCCGCTGTGGAAATTTCTCGGAGGTTAAAGGCTCGTGGGTATCAGGTTCGTGCTGTCCAGCAGGCCCCCTTCCCGGGGGTCGACCAAGGAGGCGGCCGACGGCATGCCAGAACCACCCGTCTGAAGAGGATTGCCAAACATACCAAACTTCATCGGACGATTGTACGGTATGCACGGGCGTTCCGAGTTTTCAGGGTCTCACAGGCCGACTGGAACGCACCAGCGCCGCTGCGGCAGGGACGTATGTGCATGAAGTAGGTGGGGCTTTCGGCGCGCAGCTGGAATACCCACGGCGCAGCCTGGCAGCGGTTGTTGGTAATGGCAGCCCAGGGGCATGCAAGAGATCGTTGCTGGCCATCAAGGAACCATCGCAGGACCCTGGCATCAAGTATCCTCATGAATGCCTCGAGTTTTGGCTCAAGCAGTGGTTCGGCCAGCCGTCCATCCGCAGTGGCGTGCACAGAGCGTGGAGCAGTGTCGTGGCCAAGTTGAGGAGAGTGCCAGCGTCGCAAAGATCGGGAAGCATCCGTGGGCCTATGTCAGCCGTCATATGTTACTTGCTCGAGAGGCAGTGGGGTCCAGCCAGCCCCGCACTCTGGATCATGCCCGACGGTGCCGAGTGGCGTTTCCCGAAGGAAGGGTACAGCGACATCATTGTGCTCAGCGGCATGCAGCCGTTCTTCGACGATATCGACCGTGCATCTGAGCTGCTTCTGTGGCGGCGGGCCGAGAAGCACTCCTGCGGCAGCGGCCTCAGCCAGGGGGCGGACATGACCTCACTCCGTCAGCTGGTGGGGCACCTCGAGGACTCCACGAACGGGAAGCGTCTCGCGGAGCTGATGGTCACGGTTGCAGCGGGCGCCAGCTGGCCTCGCCAGCGCAGGGCGGATGCGGCCACCAGGGCGTCCGTGGAGGTGCTTTGCCCGCGGTGCCATCAGGCCCCAGAGAGCTTTCCACATAATACGGGGGTGTGACCACAATCGCGACGAGCTGGCCTACCAGAAGTCCGACTACTTATGCCCGAGGGTTGTGGCCCAATGTGGAGCGGAGGAGGCTTTCTGGCTGCGTGGTCCGGCGCCTGCCGCCAGTGTCCAGGTGCCGCCCCCTCCGTCTGAAGCGCGCTGGTGGACCAGCGGCCTCAACGACGGCGTCTTTGAGGGGTGTCTCGGCCCTGGGTCAGTCGACCGCCCAGTGCTTGCTTTCGGAGATGCCAGCGGCGGGCCCGACTCTGCGTCCCCGCGTTTTCGCGGAGTCGGGCTCGGCCTGGCCACGTTTTCGGACGAGTGCCGCCTGGAATTGCAGTGCACTGTTTCTGGCAGCCCCCCTGGGTCACAGCAGACTGTCCCCAGGGGTGAGTTTTTCATGTTTCTCACGGCCCTTCGGTGGGCTACCGATTTCTTTATTTACGTCACTGACAACAAAGCTGTTTTTGACGGGTGGCATAGCCGGCGGTTTGCCCACCCCTCTGGCGAGAACGGAGATCTTTGGGCCGAGGTCGGCCTCGTCATGTCGTGCCGATCTCAGGGCCATGTCACGGTTCTTTTCACTCACAGCCACCTCGAAGCCGTTGATGTTGCGGCGGGCCGAGGCCTTGGCTGGCTCGTCAGAGGAAATATTGCGGCCGACAAGCTGGCCAACTGGGGTGCTGAGCAGTGCAGACTGCCGCAGGCTGTCCGTGCCCCCATTTTGTCCTTGGAGGAGGACCTCTTTTGGGTCCGCATGCGTATCATACGTGCTTCGCTCGATGCACTCCTGGCCGAAGGAAAACAAGAGAGCGAGTCCCCTGTGCACGTGTGTAGTAGTGGTAGGCGCCGACGTGGGAGAGTAGGTCAGCCCCCCCCCCCCCCCCTTAGTCGTGCCGCCGCCGCCATCAGCTGCCACTGTCTCCTTTTTCGAGACTAGCCACGCCCTTGATGATTCCGGGCTTCGCTGCCGCCGCTGTCGAGGCTCAGCCGCTCTCTCTCAGGTCCGTGCGTGGCGCCAGACAGAATGTTTTCGGCAAATTTCTCTCAGTGGTTCCCTTCGTGGGCTTCCTCAGGGGGCGAGGCTTCGCATCGCTGGGGGTGGGCCCACCCCTCCCACAAAATGCGGTTGCACCAGGACCTCGATGTGTGGTTCTGCGCGTCGTGTGGTATGTATGGGGATAAGCAATTGCTCGGTCTCGGTCGTGAATGCCCCAATGTGGTGTCTCCCACGCGGGCTGAGTATCTGAAGCGTTTAGAGTTGAATCTTTTCCCCAAAGCTTACAGCAAGCGGGAATTGGAGCTGATGGCCCACAAGGGGCTCTGAGGTAGATATCTGGACTTGTCCTGGCACTCCTGACTTCTGACTCCGTCCACCTTCTCTTCCCTCATCATCATCATCATCATCATCATCATCATCATCATCATCATCATCATCATCATCATCATCATCATCATCATCATCATCATCATCATCATCATCATCCTTTTTCCCACTACCTCCTTGTTTGGGTGGCTTCTGGTTTTTTGGACCATTTCTGGGCCTCCCGGACATCTCTGGCGGAATCCGGGGAGCTTCGAGGTTCTTGGAGGCCTCCTGGGTCCTCCCGAAGGTCTCCGAGAGGGCCCTCCAGGGGCTCCTCCCCCGAGCCGCCCGGGGCAGCGACGGCGCAGGAGCAGTCCGTTGAGGCAGAACTTCCTCCTCCCCTCCTCGTCCTCGTCGTCCCCCTCCCCCCTCCTCTCTCCCTGCCCGCTCCTCCCCCTCCCTTTCCTTCCCTCCTCCGTCCCCTCCTCCCTGGACCATAGGCGGTCCAAGCACGCACAGTAAATGGTAGCCGGCGCGTTCCTCCAACGCTTTGCGCCGGCCCCCCAGGAACGGCCGATGCACGCAGCAGGCGACAGCCAACCCCAAGGGGGGTTGGACTTGCCTGTGCTTTTCCCACCTTGTAGCGTGGCGGCGAAAGCAAGGATAACGTAGTACTCCACCCATTGTCCACCGCCCACCCTGCTCCCGGCGCCGAAGATCAGTGCCCCAGGCGGTGGACGCCACAGGCCGAGCATCGGGCTATTAGCAACTATC
>CAUYUJ010020304.1:684072-693623 GCA_963575745.1 Prorocentrum cordatum | reverse complement strand
GTAGTAGTAGTAGTAGTAGTAGTAGTCGTAGCAGTAATCGTAGTCGTAGTCGTAGTAGTAGTGGTAATAGTGGTAGTAGTAGTAGTAGTAGTCGTAGTAGTAGTAGTAGTAGTAGTAGTGGTAGTAGTAGTAGTAGTAGTAGTAGTAATTATTATTAGTATTTTCATTATTATTGTGATTATTACAATTCGTATTATTATTATTCTTATTATTAGTAGCAGTAGTCGTCGTCGGCGTCGTCGTCGTCGTCGTCGTGGTAGTAGTTGTCGTAGTAGACGTCGTCGTCGCCGGAGTAGTAGTAGTAACAATGATGCGGAAATTGACTCTGATCGGATCGGCCGGGCCAGGGTGCTGTCGTGCACCCTGGCCTGGCCGATCCGATCCGAGTCCATATCCGCATCACTGCAGCCCGATCCGATGCACCGTCCGATTCGACCCGACTCCCCGATTCGATGCCGACTGCTCCTGTCTTCCCTCCTCGTCTTCCTCCTCTTCCTCCTCCCCTCCTCCTCCCTCCTTCTCCTCCTCCTCCTTCTCCTTCTCCTCCTCCTCCTCCTCTTCCCTTGAAGTGTGGGGGGTGGTCCCAGGGCCGTGCTTGAAAGTTGGCTGGTCCCTGCCTGCGTCCCACTAGGAGAGGTCAGGAGGTTATCCACCGTTTTTTCCAGGGGAAATCCCCGAATAGGAAGTGCCAGGGGTTCTGGACAGAACTGTGCCCCCTGCTCGGCTGGTCCCTAAGAGGCCGTCGGAAGGACCCGCCATCTTAGTCTTGCGGTTCCTGACCCTACGGTGGTGAGTTTTCCCTCGGCATCAGGGGCCACCCCTCTATATGAGCTGCGGTTGGCTGCTCGCATGGAGAGAATATGTATTAAGGAGGCCTCAGCTCGAGGCCAGTACTTTGAGCCTGAGCTCAGCAGTTATTCTGTGCACTTTCCCTGAATGGGCATTCCATTCCATTCCATTCCATTCCATTCCATTCCATTCCATTTCATTCCATTCCATTCCATTCCATTCCATTCCATTCCTCTCCTCCTCCTCCTCCTCCTCCTCCTCCTCCTCCTCCTCCTCCTCCTCCTCCTCCCCCCCATCCCTCCCTCCTTCCCTCCCTCGGGCGGGGCTAGGACGAGGATGGATCCGTTCCAGAGCACTCTCGGAGCGTTCTTGAACGCTCTGAGAAGGCGGTGCAGGGCCGCCGGATCTCAGAGGCTTTCGACTTATCTTCACCCGATGCGGTCCTCGTCCTGGCTCCGTCTTGTTCCCTCCTCCCCCCCCGAGCCTCCGAAGGGGGCCGCCGCCGAAGCGCGGCAGGAGGCGGGGTCGCCCGCCCGAGGCCCCGGCAGCTCCCCGCGCAGGCCTCTGCTGCGTCGTGGAGGTTCGGGGTTTGAGAGGATCGTTTTGAGGGGCCCGTTTTCCACCACCACCACCATAAGTTGGAGGGGGGAAGGAGGAGGAGGAGGAGGAGGCGGAGGCGGAGGCGGAGGAAGATGCAGGAAGAGGAGGAGGAGGAGGAGGAGGAGGCGGAGGAGGAGGAGGAGGAGGAGGAGGACCCCCTCCCCCTCCCACTCATGGTGGTGGTGGTGGTTGTGGTGGAAAACAGGCCCATAACGCTTGGCATCGCTTGGACGTGTGCATCTTGTCTCGGCGAGGACTCTCGAGGAGCATCCTGGACCATCGAGAACACGCATGGAATCGGGGAACGGACGTCCGAGCTATGGGTGAGAGCACGGTCGAGGCTCGCCACGGAGCCTTCTCCTTTCCTCCTCCCCCGCCCTCCTCTGGCCCGCGGAGCCGCGGGTTCCCCCACCCCTCCCCCTCCCCCTGAGCCCCGCGAAGGCGACCGCGACGGGGACACGTGCCGGGCGGTTCTTCCGCAACTTCATGGCCGGCCCCCGGGCGCGGGGAGGGGAGCGCCGAGGGAGGGGGGGGCGGGGCGGCGGCGCGGCGGGCCGCCGGCGGGAGGGGAGGGGCCGGAGGCAGCGACAGGGTGCAGGGTTTGGTGGAGGGGGTGGGCTCGGGGGCGGGAAGCATCGATCCCCAGATCACCTCCAAGTGAACCATGACGGCCATCATGTCGGGGACTACAAGTGGGTTTCCGTGCCATATTTCCCATTGCGAGATGCTGGCGACTTCGAGCGCCGGTTCTTTGGGTAGTCGTCTGCGGCCCGTGATTGTTCCGACACGCATCTGGCGCAAGCGATCGTCCGTGGCCTTGGCAGTAGGGCCTGCCCTGACGACTCTGGCTCCCGGTGCACCAGGTGCGAAAAGGTGGGTGAGCTTGCGCCCAGTGGATTCGCGCAAGTATGAAGGGAGGAGGAGGGAGGGAGGAGGGAGGGAGGAGGGAGGGAGGAGGACGGAGGAAGACGGAGGAGGATGGGGGAAAAGAGAGAGCAGGAGGAGGAGGGATGGAGGTCCGTCTTGCGTCTTCTGAGGCCCATCTAGAGGATCAAATACCACGCGTTCGCCACATCATGCGAGTCGGGAGACCGCGGTATCTTTCACGACTCGCTTGTCAGAAGCGCCAGCGCATTCGATTGGCCATGAAGCGCGACAGTGTTTCCGCCCACCGTCTAAGCCTGCTGGGCCGCGTGAAATTCTCGCCTGCCCAACTCAGGGGCAAGGTCAAGCACACCATCGGACCATCGGAGGGATCTGCAGCACGCTCACTCTGAGGAAGTACTTCTTGCGACGCATCGGCGCCGGTGCGAATAAAGGGCAGGGGACTGGGCATAGCGCCGCGCACGCCAGCCATCTTCGCTCAAGAGATTGCGGCCTCCGTACTACATTGAAGCTTCTAGCGCGCATGGCGTCCATGCGGTTCTTCCTGTCTGCTATCCTGGCAGTCCAGGCTAAGACCGCGCTGGCCACCAATGCCTCGCCCATTGCCAAGGTGCTGGAGATGATTCGACCAGCTGATGCTATGCCCGACCCATTCAGCTTCTGCGGTTCTTTCAGCACCTCGCCTGATAGGGTTACTCGTTTGGGATAGATCAGCCCTTGCTCGGTTGCTTCCTCCTCCTGCTCTCCCTCCCTTCTCCCATGCTGCCCCTGCTGACCCTTGCTCTCCTGTCTTGACCCCAGATCCTCCCCTCCTCAGCGCTTCGGTGCCGTTTCGGCGTCAGATCTCGGGGTATTGGGCCCAGAGGGCCCCCCTCCCTCTTCTCTCTCGCCTCGTCTCGAAGAGTACTGATCGGCATGAACACATATTGTCTGGGAGGCGCGCGGATTTCTTGCATCGGCGTGGGCCCCCCTCTCTGGCGCGCGGAGCGCGCCAGGGGCGGCGCAGGAGGCACCGTCAGGGGCTTCCTGCGCCGATCCAAGAAATCATTGCGGACCTCCGACGGTGTTATCTTTAAGGTTATTTGTTTTTTGGTCCTTCTTCGTTGTTCTCGTCGCCTCCCTCCTTGCCCCACCCCTCACTCCTCATCCCTTCTCCGCCCTCCTCGCTCGCCCCCCCTCTCTCTGACATCCTCTCTCGCCTCCTCCTCCATTTCCCCCCCTCCTCCTTCCTCCTCCATCCTCGCTCGTCCTCGCTCGTCGCCGTCGTCCTCCTCCTCCTCCTCCTCGTTTCTTGCCTCGTCGTCTCTCGCCTCCTCTTCCTCCCTCCGTCTCCATCCTTGTCCCCCTCGTCGCCGCCCTTCCACCTGCCTCTCGGGGGAGTCGCGAGCGGAGGCACGGGTTGCGGCCCGGGATGGGTGGCATCCTCCGCCACCCCCGCCTCCGACGACGACGACGACGAGACCCCACCGGCGTCTCCTCTTCTTTCGCCTCCTGCCCTCCTCCATCGTCCCGCCTCCCCTTTCCTGCCTCCCTCCCTCCCTCCATCCCTTCCTCGCTCCCTCCTCGGCCCGGCGGCCGACGACGACGAGACCCGAGGCCCCCTGACCTCTCCCGGGACGCACTCTGCGGTTCCTGATTGTCGTGGGGCCCAGACTTGGCTTCCAGAGACCAAGTCCGCGAAGAGCCGACGGCGGCGATTTGGCCGACGGACGACTACCACGACGAGACGCTGGAATAAGGAATTGCACGGGCTTGTATGGGGCTTGCGGTTCCTTAGATCCTTCTATGGTTGTTCTTCTAGCGCTCCTCGTGCACCCAGGCGCTGTCGGGGTTGAAATGGGATTTCGCTCATTACGTCTAGCGCTCCTCATGGTAGTAGCTTGAGTGTGCGACGACGAGACCCAAGTTTGAGTGTGCGACGACCGTGGCGCCAAAGATCGAAGACCGAGGCTGGACACTCTCTGCTGGGGTCGTCGGGCGCCTTTCGTTGAAGGGGCCCTGGGACACACCCGATTCGTGAGCCTCCCGGGGCGCCCGGGCCGCCACGGCAGGCTTCGCTTCGAGAGTCCGCACTCTCGGGGAATGCGGGGGGCGTCGGCCTCGAGGTCGCCTTCGTCGCGGCCGTCGACTCCTCGCGTTCTCGGCCCCCGGAGGCCGAGTGTGGGCCCGAGGACGAGGACCGAACGGAATGCACCCCAGAGAGAGTCTCGGGGTCCAGGGAAGCCCGCCGAGGCGGCGGGCCGGGCGCTCAGGGAGGCCCATGAAGGTCGGCTACAGGCAAGTCAGGAGAGGAAAAACACGCAGACACAATGAATCGTCGACGCCCAGGAGAATATTGGAACATATGGGCAATGGGGGGGAAGACAAAACCTAGAAACTATGGGACACTTTGGGAATCCTGTTACTTGTGTCTATGTATTTGTGTGTCCCAGGGCCCCTTCAGGTAAGAGTGATTTTTCGTTGGGATTGCCTTTGTTGAAGCGGGCACACTGGGGTCTCCAGATGGTTGAATGCGATGCGATAACAGCGTCCCGCGCGCGCTCGGGTTAGGCCTCCCCGCGGCCCCCAAACGTTGCGCACCGAAGGTCGCTCTTGCCTGGGGTCACTCTTTGCGTGTACAGTCGGCCTCGAATAATACTTTGTGGGTCGACCCTGCCAAAGCAATGTGGCCCTCGGAAGGGTCTTGTGTCCTCTCGCGTGTCATGTCCATTCAAGTCCGACCATAGCCGAGAAGGGCGCCCGACACCCCCAGCAGGGAGTGCCCAACCTCGACCCTTGATCTTGGGCGACGCACGGCGGCGAGGGCCTACTCGGGCGGCCCTCGGGGTCCCCGCCGCAGGTCTCCGCGGGTCTCGGGAGTCGGGGGGGCGGCCTGGAGGGGTGGCCGAGGGCCGTCGGCGCTCCCGCTGGCCACACGCGTGCTACTCCACCCGCACAGCGCAGCGACACGAGGCTCGTCGAGGTCGAAGCTACGGCGGGCTGCGCGGTAGCCAGTGCACGGCCGCCACTGCACAGAAGCGGCGGCTCGATCGATGAGGGGGTGGAGGGGGGAGGGGGAGGGGGAGGGCGAGGGTGGACGTCGACGCCGGGGCCAAACGATCTCCCAGACCTCGGGGCGCCCCGCGCCGTCGCCTTCTTCCCAGGCGCTCCCTGGACGCGCCCCCCCTCCCTTTCGTCCGCGCGCACGCCTCGGGCCATGCTTTGCCACCCCCCTCCTCCTGGCCCCTCGCTTCGGCGCACCGGGGGGAGGCCGCTGCGGAGGCACCTGAGATGCGCCAGGAGGGCCCAGCTGGCATCAGAGAAGGCCTCGACCCTCCATCGTCGACGGCCCAGATTTCGGCGGCGGCGACGGCGACGAAGGCGGCGGTGACTGGGCTGCAGGTGAGGGTGATCCTTCGCTGGACTGGACTTCGGTGCACGGCTTTCGGGGGGCGCGGGGGGCCAGATTGCAGCATGCAGGCCGCCATCGTCGCTTTTCACGCAAGCGGTTTGCGAGCCGCACGCCGAAGAGCACTCTTGCCCAGGGCCACTCTTTTGAGTGCAGCCAGACCGCGACAAGGGATTTTCTTCGATGGCGACGGCGACACGGAAGGGCCGATGCCCCCGAGACGCCCGTGGGTCCACCTCTCAGTCGGGTGGGCCTGGGCCGATCTCTGACCTGCAGGCCAAGGTGATCTCCGAGGGGGAGGAGCGACAGATTCTTCGTCGTCCTCCGCCTTGTTCTCATCGTCATCCTTCCGCTCATTGGCGTCATCCTGCGTCGGTTGTTCGGTAGGTCGCTCCGCCGTTGTCGCCGTCGTCGTCGTCGTTTCTTAACGTCCGTCGTCGTGGTCGTGGTCGTCGCCGCTGGAGAACATGTTGGGGCAGCAAGCACACGGTGGTACATTAAAGGGTTGGAGGTGGGAGCAGCAATTTACAAGACATGTTGGCAGGGATTGGATACATCTCGTGTTGGACAGCGAGTACCGGACTACGTTGAAATCTCCATGGATCTGGCGCCGAACAAGTCGGCACACGCAGCAGCTCTGCCTGGGCCTTGAGAGCCTCACTTCCAGGCCGTCCTGAGCTTGGTGCCAAGGCGGCGTCCAGCATGTCAAACGTAGGTCGTCGTCGTCGTCGTCGTCGTCGTCGTCGTCGTCGGTCGCCACGCGTCCGTTCGTCTGCCTTCGCCGCCCGTCGTCGCCTTCCTTGGAGATCATGGCTCTCGAGGCTCCTGCGTTCTGGACTCTGCTCGGCACCCTCTGAAGCCCCAGTAGGCCTCCCAGGGCCGAGGACTTCGGAGACCTGCGGGGACCGCCGGGGACCTCAGGGGTCCGCTAGAGGAGGTCCTGGTCGTCGTTGTCGTCGTCGTCGTCGTCGTCGTCGACGTCGTCGTCGTCGTTGCCGAAGATCGAAGACCGAACTTTTTGGACGCGCCCTTTGGCGCCGCCTGGAGCGTCCTCGTGGCCACGAACTTCTGGTCAGAGGACACCCCGAGAGACGTCGGTGGTCTCAGATTCTTCGTCTTCGTCGCCGTCGTCTTCGACGCTGTCGTCGGCTCTCCGCGTATCCGGCTGCCTGAGGCAAGTCCCGCCATCGTGCCAACTTACCAATCTGGGTGGTCATTGTTCGGGAGGTTTAGAGGAGGCAGGAACGTGTGCCAACTCGTGTCCCCAGGCAGAAGGGGCAGGAACGTGCCCGAGGCTTGGGAGAGCCGTGGGGTGTGACACGCGGCTTGTGACTCATTCTTCCGCGTCGTGTCAGGGTGCCATTTCTCGCATTCGTCGCGGTTTTCCTCACTTCGTCTTCCGCCTTCCCTTGTGTCCTCGTGGAGGCTTCCCGAGGGCTTCTTAGAGGATCTTGAGGACGTCTAGGGGGGGGGGCGTCATTTGCCCGTCTTGGGGTTATCTTCGAGGCCTTTTGGGCCCTCTTGAGAGCTTTTTGGGTCCTCTTGGGGGCCTTTCGAGCCGTATTGGGGTGACGGTAGTCCGAAAGTGCGTCCACGCGAAAGTGTGTCAAAGACCACAGGACAATCAGTGATTTAGACCTTTTCGGTCCCCATTGGGGCTCCTCTCGGAGCCATCTTGAGCCATCCTGGGGGCCTCTAAGGCCGTTTTGGTGCCATTTTGGGCCGTCTTGTGGCGATCTCGAACTGTATTGGAGGCATCCTTTGCCGTCTTGGCGGCCTTGCTGACCACCAGACATCACTTGGCATTCTCCGACACCTCAACGTGCCAGGGGGCATGGTGATACATTCGGCTTCTGGAGGCCAGGACAAACCGAAACTGACCCAGGATGAAGAGACGACCCCCTGGAAGGATGGGCCGTTCGTCGTCGTCGTCGCTGTCGTCGTCGTCGCTGTCGTCGTCGTCGTCGCTGTCGTCGTCGTCGTCGTCGTCGCCGTCGTCTTCGCCGTCGTCTCGCCCCGAGAGGTTCTCGTGGGTTTCTGGGGCGCTCCATGGGATTGCGGGGCCCGAGCGTGGTTCCCATAAGCTGCGCCCCGTGGAAAGAGGGAGCCGCCCCGAACCGCCGCCCGAGGTCCGGGAGCTAACCAGGGGCAGGAGCATCCGAGGCCCCCACCTCCCCGGGCCTCCACCCTCGAGCCTACCAGGGCTGCCCACAGCGGACTCCAGGAGGCCTTAGAGGCCACGACGACGACTTTCAGGCGGTCAAGGCGTCTCCGAGGCGCGCCCCACGCGCCCCACGCGCCCCCCCAGGCCCCCCTCTCAGATGTGCCAGCATGGCACCCGAGCCAGTCTCAAGACGCCCCGCGGCGACCCAAGTCCCCGCCCAGAGATTGCCCCAGGACGCCCCCAGCTGTCCCTCGGGCCCGCCAGGTCCGTCTCATCAGGCCCAGCAGGGCCCCGAGACGGCCCCAGGGCCCCAGGGGGCGGACGCCAGTGTGCAATCAACCCGCACAGTGCACGACGGTCGTTGCAAGTAGTTGCTTTTCGGAGGTTGATACACCTCCTACCCTGACACGTCGATTCGCGAATTTGCCGTTTTCGGTTTGCGAGAGGGCGTCGCGGCCGTCATTTTCGCGGGTCCAGGTCCGTCGGTTTCGGTCCTAGGCCGTTTTGGTAAGGGTGGTTTACTAAAGGGAGGGTTGTCCACCGCCGAACTACGGACCCCCAGATCCCAATTTGCCTTGGCGCCTTCCTACTTCAAGAGTCGAGCGGTTGTCCCTCGTCCCTCCCCTTCAGGAGGTGGGCGGAAGCCCAATCTACCTTCAGCGCCTTCCTGCTCCATGCTTCTACCCACTGCTTCCGACCGACGGGTATCCAGGCTAGTAAGGGTGAACGATTTTCCAAGGTTGCCCTCGCATTCTTCCCTTTCGGCCCATCCCTGACCGCTTTCGCTGGCCGCGCCTCTCTTGCAAAGCGTGGGCATTGCCTTCGAAGGCCCTTGCATCCTTATCACGCGTCCTCGTTTTACGGGTCGACTGTACCCCAAGATGGCCTCAAGAAAGCTCCGACGAGACCTCCCCATACTGACCATTGTTGTCCCCGAGGACTCCCTCGTACGAAGGCCAGGGCACGTGTGCCGCCTGCTTCTGATTTGCGTGAGCGATCCTTGAGTCCGCCTTGATCGAGCTCAGCTCGGAAGAAGACAAACCATCCCCACCCCCCTAAGAGGGAACCTTGGTCCCGTAGGCCGACTTACCCCACCTACGTGGGATGGACGCCGTCTCGTTGTCTTTTGAGCGGGTCGCTTCCGATGAGCTTCCCAGGCCTCGAGATGTTTCCGGAGCATCGCCCAAAAGAGTCCCTCTTGGCAAGAGGAGCTTGCAATCGTTCCAAGACGGACCCTGATGTTCACAAGAGCGCTGCAAGAGCGTCCGAGGGGGCCCGAGACGAAAATAGGGTTTGGCATCCAGGCTGGGGGCCCAAATGCAAGGACCACTCGCCTCCAGGATGGCTCCATGAGCGCCCTCACAGTAACCATCCCCACCTAACGGAGGGAGCTGCCTCACCCTGTCCTGGTCGGGGCTGCACGGTTCCGACGATGATTGAGTCAACGTCTGTTCACAGTGCCCTCAAAACTTCCCAAGAGTTGCCCTCTGATAGACCTCTCCCCTTGGAGGAGTCGCACAAGGTCTTTTCCGAGTTCGCGGAGATGTGTGAGGACCGCTCGCGCCAGCTCGGCTTCTCGATCAAGACGGCGGAGGGCCAGATCACCGACCTGAAGGCGACGCTCGCGAAGGAGGCTGCCAACAGCGAGGACCGGGCTTGTCTCGGAGCGCAAGCCGTCGCCATGAAGGACAAGGGGTCCTGAGGGAAACGGGCCTGAAGTTTTTT
>CAUYUJ010020304.1:591572-679072 GCA_963575745.1 Prorocentrum cordatum | reverse complement strand
GGACGGGGGATAGGCGTCCGAGCGATGGCAAGTCTCTGCAGATCCCTCCCCAAGCGCGACCATCTTTCTGCCCCCTGTCGGTGGCCCTGGTCGGTACGATCTAGGGCATCGATCAGAGGAGGAAAGTACCCATACCGCTGCCCTTGCCTCGTTTTACCCTGGGCCTGGGAGGCCCTTGTCGCCACCGCCATATTCGCCTGGAAATTCCGGATCAGAACGCACCCTGGGAGAAGTCCGGGGAGCAGCGGTAGCGGTACCTTTTGGGCCCCCCAGTCGTGCCCAACAATTGCCGGTGGGCAGCGTGCTTACTCCTTTCGGGCGTGCCAGCTAGACAGCCCACTCTTCCCTCTCGCCCCTTGCCTGGGCCTGCCTCGCGCTTCCCGCAGGGGGGGAGAGAAGAGGGCATGCCGTCATGCCGTGGAGGCGACTCGCCCAAAGCGCAGGCTCCGCCCGCTTCTCGGGCAACGAGAGCTGTGCGCATGCACGGGCGCCAGTCCTGGCTGTGCCCGTCTCGTCTTGCCCCCCCCCCCCAGCGTCCCCAGGACTGGGGCGAGTGGAGGGTTTGGAGTCCCGACACGGTGCGGTGACAGACCGTGCGGTGACCTCGAAATCACCCCAGACCTCACCCTACGGTCCGTCAACGCACGGTTTTGGGACCCCGCAGGCCCCAGTCGCCCGAGGCGTCCTCGGAGAACGACCCGAGTCCCAAGACCGTGCGGAGACCCCGAATCCCCACCGACTCACCGCACGGTGTGGTCACCACCCCGTGTGGGGGTCCCCGAGAGGGGAGGCCGCCGCGCGCCGCTCCCGGCGGGGTTCCCTCGCCTTCTGCCCCGCGCAGAGTTCCTGGGGCACTGGCGAGCCGAGCCGGGAGGTGCCGCGGCCGAAGCGGAGGGCACAGCTCGTCCCCGGCGCGGGCCCATTGAGGGCGGCTCCGAAGCGTCTTTGGCCCAGCGGAGCACGAGCAGCTCCAGTGGTAGGAAGTATGGCACTTCCCAGCTGAATCATTATGGCAAGCGTCAATTGAGGAGACTGCAGCAAGGTCTGCCACCTGGCTCCTCTAAGCTTGCCCAGATGCAAAGGGCCCAGAAGAAGGTCTTGCGTTAACTGTTCAACTCTGCCTGAGGCTGGAAGGGGACCAAACAAAAAAGCAGCTCCAGTGGGAGTGTTCCTGGAAGTTCCAGCGGGAGTGCTCTCCCTACGACGGAAGGTTCTTGTTCTCTCCGCTTTCGGCGATGGGCCTCAGGGCCGTCACCAAAACACGACCCAGGATGAAACGCCAGGTTCCTGTGGAGAAGCTCTAGGCGTCAGGGGTCAACGCTGTGAGAAGCAAAGACGGCGCCGGAGGTCTGGGTGTATACACGGCTCTTTGAAAAGCGCCCTTCGATCTCGCGCCCCCAGACTGGCAGCTCGAACAAGCATCGTGCAGCAGGGCCTTTTTATTGCTACTCTCAGCGTCCAGGGTCCGTTTCCAGGCCCCAGGGCCGCCGACAGTCGCGATGAAGAGAGCTCCAGGGCTGGCGACCCGAAAGCATCTGGTCGTCGGATGTCTGGGACACCCGCAGGAGAAAGAGCTCGTGGACGTGATCGACACGATCACGCGCGCCAAGGGTATCCTCGAGAAGGACTTTGGCGCCACAACCACGTAGAAGTCATGGGCGGCCTAACCGACCCCTAGCAACCCATCCTCTTCCGTGACGTCCCCCTCGCCTCGCCCAAAGACGTAGGTATGCGGCCGGAGGCATGCTTGAAAGGCGAGGGTGACGTCACGTAAGGGGATGGTTCCCCAAACAGTGCTTGCACTTAGGGGTTCTTGCTTGGCTTAACCATCTCGTGGTGAATGGCGGCGTTTGCGGGCGGTACCGCCCGACGCCGCCGTCGCCGTCGCCGTCGCCGCCGCTCGGGGCGAGTAGCGGCTTGTGAGGGCGGTGCCGCCCGACGCCGCCGTCGCCATCGCCGTCGCCGTCGCCGCCGCTCGAGGCGAGTAGCGGCTTTTGCGGGCGGTGCCGCCCGTCGCCGCCGTCGCCGTCGCATAGATTCACCACATCGGTTCTCCTTTCTAAAAAGAGAATAGACTCTCCCCCCCCCGAATGAACGGGACACCTTTTCGTATTGCAATTTACATATGATTCTGCCCCATCGCCCATCGTAAACATGAGTTCATATTATCCCAGTCAAACCGGTATCACTCGCCCTGCTATCCTCTGCAACAAATTATATGCGCGCACTCGCGTGTATCAAAAATCATGAGTTTCCAAGAATCTCTTGCAACAGAAACGAGACGAAGTGCGCACGCGCGCATCGTCGCGCCCGCGCATGCCGAAATCCTATAAAAACCTTTGGTTCAATCGAGTGTCCAAAAACATACAAAACCACAGGGTTTCGCAACACGGATTTGCTAACAAACTTACGCGCGCGCGCTCTTGCGAAACCTTATGGAAAAACCATAGGTTTTTCAATACGTTCAAGAACTACTACCAAACGCCTTCGCACGCGCGCATGTCGAAATCTTTCGGACGCCCTTGCGCGCGTGCCGTCGCGAGAATCCTCTGCAGAAAATGGGACGAAGTGCGCACGCGAGCGTCGTCGCGCGCGCATGCCGAAATCCTTCAAAACCTTTGGTTTCGGAAGGATTTCGAAATCGAGTGCCCAGAAAACATAGACAACCCAGGGTTTCGCAACACGGATTTTCAACAAAAGCGTGCGCGCGCGCTCTTGCGTCGTCGTCGTCGTCGCCGTCCTCCCTCTTCCCCCGGTGTCGTCATAGTCGTTGTCGGCGGCGTCGTCGTCGTCGTTGTCGCTGTCGTCGTCGGCGTGGGTGTCGTTGCCAAGTGCCATTTGGTACCCACCGTCATGGTCTTAAGAGATGTTGCAAACCAAGTTGCGGGTGGGTGGGTGGGATGTTTGCGCGAGCAGTGCGGTGGATAATTCATCGCGAACAGAAATTAATTGCACCACATATATTGCACCACGTATATTGCGTTCCATTGGTTGCGCACCACGTAGATTGCACCGCATATATTGCATTAAACAGGCTGCCGCGCGTAAATTGCACATATATTACACTGCATATAGTACATTACGTAGGTTGCACCGCGTACATGGTACCAGATAGAGTGCACCGCATAGATCGCACCGCATACATTGCAGTACGTGGTTGCATCGCGTACGTTGCACCACATAGAGTGCACCGCATAGACAGCAAGAACCTACTGCTTGGGGTCCACGCTGGCCAACATTTAATCGCCCGAAGAATCCCCCGTCCTGCACTGCCGGTTTTTCTACTTCTCTGCGGCGCCCCTGACATTGCTCGTCAGTCTATTATACGTCATACGTTTTGTTTTTCCAGCACCAGGATTTCTCGTTCGCCTATGTCTCCCCAGGCCCATGTTGGGCCCCCTGGGCCATCAGTCAGCCTGGGTGTCCCACCCTGCCTGGGAGCGTGTGGCTTCGCTGTCGGGGGGCCTGCCGCTGATCTGTCGGGGATGTATTGGCCGATTCGAAGTCATTGTCTGCCCCCCTCAGCCAGTCCATCCCTGTCGACGTCCCCTCGGAGGTGGAGGAGGAGGAGGAGGAGGAGGAGGAGGAGGAGGAGGAGCAAGAGAATGATGAGGAGGAGGAGGAGGAGGAGGAGGAGCAGGAGGAGGAGCAGGAGGAGGGGAAGGATGAGGAGGGGGAGGAGGAACGAGGGGGAACGATGAAGAACGAGGAGCGAGGAGAAGGAGGAGCCAGTCCCCCCTGTCGTCCCCCCTCTCTGTCTGGGCTCCCCCGCTGCTCCTCCCGTCTCCCCGGCGACCCCGCTCCTCCACACTGCAGGCCCCCACTGGGGGCGCCATTGTGGTTACTAAGCGTTTGGTCCGCTTAGATTTGGTTACTAAGCAGTTAGCTTGGTTCCGAAAACGATGTTAACACCTCAAGGTTAGAAGGTTAACACCTCTGGGTTGGCCCCCAGAGCCCCCCTTCCCCCCCGGCCTCCCCGCCCCCCCCGCAAAAGCCGCCAACAAATGGTAGAACGCCTGGGAGTCTGATCTCGACACCTTCTCCCCCCCTCGTCCCTCCTTCGCTGCTGGACTGCGTGTGTGCTGCTTCTCCAGTCCTAGGGCCCCCCACAGGCCCCAAGAGCCCCTCGCCCCCCAAACAGAGCCCCAAAGGATCCCAAAGGGTGCCGGAGAGCGCCTTGAGCAGACGGGTCCCCCCTGCTTCCGCTGCCCCCCCCCCCCGAGCCAAGGCGGGGACGTGCCCGACCTGAGCCAAGGGCCCAATCCCCCCCCCCCCCCCCGCGAAGAGCAGGAGATGGCCAAGAGCGGCGGCGCCTCGATGCTGCAGCTGCGGAACGCGGGCGGCGTGGCCGACGCGCTCAGGGTCATGGTCCAGGCCTTCCCTGCCCCCCCGCTCCCCCCCCCCCTCCCCCCCTCCCTTCACCCCCCCCCCCCTTCCCCCTCCACCCCCTTCCACCCCTCCCCCCCCCCCCCCCCCCCCCTCCACCCCCCCTCCACCCCTCCACCCCCCCCCCGCTCGGACGCGTGAATTTCTCTCTCGCGGCGAGGACCATCGAGGAGCATCCTGGCTTATCCCATTCTGCGAGAAAAGAAGCGCACGGAGCCGACACATGCACGGGGAATGGGCGTCCGAGCGATGGAAACCCCCCCCCCCAAGTTCGGGCTCGTGCTCAGGCTCAGGCCGGGGCTCCGCCGCGGGCTCAGGCTTCGGGCGCGGGCGCTTGGGGCTGATGCTCGGATTTCGGCTCGGGCTCCAGGTGGCGCTCCGGCTTGGAGCTCGAACTCGGACTGGGGCCCCCCTCCCTCGGGGGTGAGCAGCGGCGCGACGATGGTCAGGGGAGCACGGGAGGTCGTGGCAGCAGTGGTGCGTTCCCAGAGTTCGGCTGGTCTTGCTGCTCCGGGCGGGCTCCAGAGACGAGAGCCGCTGGACACCCAGGACTTTCTTCGGGGGCGACAGAGAGGGGGGTGATGACTAGGGGGGGTGGATATCATGGCGGGGGCCATGATATCTCCCCAGATTTCATGGCGCCTCTTCTTATTTCAATACGTCCCCGCCCCCCCCCCCTGGGCCGCGCACATGCCGCTGGCCCCCCCCCTCTTGGACGCCCCCTCTTGGCCGCCCCCGATTTCTAGGATGTATCCTGCGGTCGGTCTTTCGGTTCGGCCAGTGTTCTGTTGGACCGTTGCCGTGGACGGCCTTGACCTCGGGCGTGCAAACTTAGTGTCAGCGGCGACGTCAAGATCCGAGGCCGGGGCTGGACCTAAACGCTGTTTTGCTGGACTTCGGCTGTGTCTTTTTTGTTTTTGTTTTTTGGCAGGGAGGTACAGGAAAACAGGTAGAGCAAAACGAATCACAAAACGAAACCAAAACGAAAAACAACGTTTAGGTCCAGCCCTGTACGAGGCGTTGTGTAGCAACGTCCAGGGCGCGGCATGGCCGACGGTTCCTCTGCACCGGCGGAAGCGGAAGCGAGCGGCCGCGGAGGAAGGCAGCAGCGGGAGTCGCGCTCGGCGCACGTAGCCTTCCACGCGCGGTGCTCGTGCGTGCCGATGTGCGCACCTCCACAGGCTTCGGTCATCTCCTCCACCGACGCCAGCAAGCTGACGGCCCTCGTGCAGAGCGCGCAGCAGCAGGAACGCCCTCGCCCGTCGGGGGCCGTGCCGAGCTGCGCGCCCGTCCGTGCGGCGGGCGTCTCCGCAGGCGGGGCATGGGCTCCCGCCTCGGATCCGTCGGCGAGGATGAGCATCGTCAGGACTCTGAGGGCCCACTTCGATCCGACCGATCCGATTCGGTGTCGAGTCCGGCCAGCTCGATCCGATTCGATTCGGATTTTTCGACGATCCGGCGTGGCCCGGTGCTTGCATGGCGTCGGTGTGCATCCTGGACCCGACGCACATTCCGATCCGATGCGATCTTTCGGATCCGATGCTGACTGCTCCTGGCGCATCCCCGTCCCAGCCAGGAAGGCTCGGGGGCGGACAGAACCCCCAACAGTGACACGTCGATTAGTGAATTGTCCGCTTTCGGTTCTCGAGAGGGCGCCGTGGCCGCTCTTTTCCAGGCTTGCGCCCGCCAGGTGTGGGCCTCGGGGCCCAGTCCCAGCCAGGAAGGCCTGGGCTCCGCCGCCTGCTCTGCCCCCTCGGTGTGCGAGATGCGCCCTGCCCGTCTGGGAGTCTGCGGCCTCTCCGTGCCCCCACCCCGGAGAGCTGCGGCAGGCTCGTGTCGTGCAGACTTTGGCGCTGGTTTCTGATACGGCGTACAGCGCCGGTTTTAATACATGCTCCGCGTGCGGAGCATGCATTAAAAATGCAGGGATGTAGTATTAAAAATGAGTTCATGCATCAATTTATTCATACATTAATCATGTATTAAACATCCCATATTTTCAAACATCCCATGTATTGAAAAATGCCCTGTAGATCGTTCAACCTTGAAGGATCGGCCGCTTCCGACACATCAGATCTGTCATTATTGACCCGTTCTGGGTCGCCCGCGGCGTTCCACATGGAACGCTGGCGGCGGGGTCGCCGCTGGTCGACACGGCGCGAACCTACCGTCTGGTGGCGCTAGGAAGTCCTGTCGGCCCTGGACAGAACCCCCACCCTGACACGTCGATTAGTGAATTGTCCGTTTTCGGTTCTCGAGAGGGCGCCGCCGCCGTCATTTTCCAGGCTTTTGCCCGCCAGGTGTGGGCCCGAGGTCGTTTTCACTAAACCACGTTTTGCTAAAGGGAGTTCTGTCCATCCCCGCTGACACGAAAACCTCTACCGTCCAAGTACCGTCCAAGTACCGTCCAACTTGGATGCGGATTTGGATGCATCCAATTGCCCATCCAACACTGCCAACCGCATACACACACATATATATATATATATATATATATATATATAACACCAGTGTGGATGCATCCAAACCGTCGCGCTTTTGGATGGCACTACCATTCAAATGCCGTCCAAATACCGTCCAAGTACCGTCCAAGTACCGTCCAAGTACCGTCCAAGTGCCGTCCAAGCGCCGTCAAAGTGCCGCCTGCGTGCAGCCCGCCCTCCTGGGACACATTAGCAGTTGATTGTAGCACCGGCGCGCGTTGCATCTAGGGCTGTTCGGTACGATGTAGATAATATAGGGCATGGTTGGGATGTGGGAGGATAATGAGAACGGCACTTAGAGAGATGGTCGCTGTCGCACCTGTGAGACCACCCGCGCTGGCGCATGACGCACGGCTCGGGGTATTTTTTTGCCCGTGTGCGAGTGTCCACGCGTGGGCGCGCGCTGGAAGCTGATCGCTCTCGCGTCGGATGCCCGCGGAACGAGAGCATTCGAGCTGAATGCATGGGGTCACCTGGGGGTTGGGCCCTGCCGTTGGAACGGATGGAGGGCGGTTGGGTGATGATGAGGATGATGAGGCGAATGGTGATGAGGACGCGAAGGGGGGGTGGGGCCAAGAAGGGGGAGATATGGACGGGGAAGCGATGTCGGACCCCCCCCTGATTAATGCGACTCCCATGGAGCACGCGTGCGTCGGCGCATGCGTGTACTCGTGCGTATCGTCCACAATATGGTGATACGCGCGACGCACGCCTTCGGGCGCACACGCACTCACACATACGCGCGCGCACCCACATGCGCATCACGCCGACGACGGCACGGCATCACACGCGATGTATGATAATCCACGAGGGGGGATCGAGGTTGGCGGCGCTCGCATGTCCACGGGCAGTCCGACCTCGCGGGGGCGTTGCGCGGACCGATGTCCACAGTTTAACGTGGGCGAGCCCAGTTAGTGTTTTCCAGCGGAAAAGCGAGGGAAGGGCAGTGAAAACTCTCATAGCATGGCGGCGCAGTTTGACACAAACAATTTGCAGCACCGAAACCCCTTTCCAAGCATGCCCCGCAAGAAGCTAGCACCGCGTCGGACACTCTCGGCGGGCAACAATGGTGCGCGCGAGCGAGCTGCTGGTGCTGCTCTGTTCGATCATGTGGTTGGGATGTATGTATATGGCAAGCAAGTATCAGGAAAGGGCCTCGCAACAGCATGTTATCATTGCAGCGCCGGTGGGTTGGGTGGAGCGCACTGGAAGTTGCGGGGGCTGCCACCAGGCAAGCAAAACGGCAACTACAAGGGCCCTATCGATCGATTGGTACCGAGTGGTGGTCAGTTGATGAGTGTGGAGCTCCCCATGTCGGTTTGTGGCCGACCCCACTTAACTCGAGCCCCAACCTACGTGCAGCTCGTTTTCGATTCGATAACGGAAGAAGTCCGAGGTGATGAAACATGTCGAAGGCGGTTGAAACATGGACCTGCTGACCTCAATTCTGTCATGATGACGCGTGCGTACCAAAGCCATCCACATGTTCAGGGGTGTCTTGACCAAACAGGAGATTGGCCCCTTCCCATAGCATTGTACGCTGACGCAGTGCGGTATTCGCCACTCCATGCAGGGCGCACAGACAGCGTTCTTAGCATCAGCGTAGTCAATATTCTGACACATCGCTATCACTATGTTGGCTTCCTGTGCACGCTGGACAAGTGCACGCGCGGGTGCTCTGGTCATTGTACGTTGTGTGCTATGATGGATGTTGTGATGTGGCAGGTCCGAGCATTGTCTAGGGGGGGTTTTCCTGATGCGCAGTGCAACGGTGCCCCGTGGGTCAAAGCTGGGCAGGCAGGCGTGGACCTCGGATGTAGAGCAGTGGTGACGTATATAACGGGTGGCTGGGCATAGTTTCAGAAAACGTTCGGTCTCACGCCGTGGAGCAGTGTGTGTCCGTGTCGTTCCTCGCCGTTGGATTCTCTCAACGTGGCGCACCCAGGGTTCTTGAATGCCGATGGCCTCCCGTTCCCGAGCTACGCGTCCGACGATTAACGCGAGAGTTGCGATCGTTGCGAGCGTATCATGCGCATCGATTCGGAGGTCACACGGGTTCAGAGATTGAGCGTGTTGAATTGCATGGATCCTAAGGCAAAGAAACAAGGGGGTCTTGTGGTCGCGCGAAAGGTGTTTGGAATCCCGTTGGAAAGAAATTACGCGTTACTGCCGTCTCCCAGTTTTTTAGATATAAGAAAGGTTTGGGACACACCCGTGTCTTTTGATTGTGTGTTCTGGCGCGTTCGTCGCGACTGTTGAGGCGCCTCGCTTGGCCCCTTAACTCATCGCAGCCCAGTGTTCTCGCAGGCGTTGGCGACCTAGCCCATCTGATGCATCGGCATTTTGGGTGTGCTCCACACTGTGTTTCTTGGCGTTGCGCAGAGGCTCGGGCCAGTTGTCTTTGGGATGCTGCTGGAAGCGAACGTTGCCCGGAAACGAGCCCTTCATCAACGAGCGAAGAGCTTGGAGTCGATTTTGCACTCGTGGTGCGAGGCTGGGTAGGCTCGCTCTAGGCATGATCGGCGGCGGTGTCGAGGTGCGACGTCTTAGAGGGTTGCCGCGCGCAGGAATTCCCATGACAATCGAAGGTGCCGAAGTGGCTAGACTGCCTCTGTTTTGGAAATCGTTTTTGGACCTGTATTTTGTTCCCGCGCGGTTTGCGGGGCCCCTCCTGAGCCCGATCGACGCGATGCTGCAGTGGATCGACGCGTGCAAAGATTTGAACGCTCGGCCACGCACATCATAATATATGACCGCGCTGGGCGCCGCATCGCGCGTCGTGGTGTATTCGCAGGGCGCGAAGCTGAGGCTCGCACCCAAGCGACACCCTTTTTTTGCCATCTCACACACAGGGCCCGCCCCCCCCCCCTCCGCGCGCGCGGATTCCCGCGACCTCGCCCCGCCCACCTTCTCGCCCATATATTGACGATGGGGGGCGATGCAAGGGGCGCCGATCGCTCGTGGTTGATGGGCCCGCGTGGCGTGGGGAACCAACGCCAACATGGCGCGCGCCCATGTTCGATTTTTGCGGGTGCGCCACCATCCCCGCGCCGCATCTAACACCGATCGCCGCCCCCCCCACCCCCCGTCCTGGAGAGTGAGGTGGTCGTCCGTCCTCCGTCGATTCATCGATCGGCTGGGCGCGCGTGCCCATGCCCCGAGACTGCTCTCTCGAAATCCCGTGCCAGTTCGTTTCGCGGCGTTTGCCTTTCGGGGGCCGCGCCGAGTCATCGCGTCGAGGCGCATGCATGCACATTTGATCGATCGAATGGCGGAGGTGCCTGTTCTGCGAGGATATGGATCTTTGGCCCTCCTCGCTTGTGCTCTACCTACACTGACGAGTCCCTCAACTCGACTGTGCGCAATAAGGCCCAGCGATGCCGCCGATGTACGCCCAGTCGAACCCTTCGCCACCACGTCCGTTTGATCGGCGCCATCGGTCTTTCAAGATACGTATACGCTACGCCAATCCAAAAGCATGGCCGCTGCGCTGGGTGTGGGCAACGGCGCTCCACATGGGGACCATCGCTAGAGCGTCAGAGATCGAGCCAGACCAGGTGTGCCGCAGCCTCACTAATGACTGTTCTGCTCGCTTGCTTGAACAGGTTGCGACGGAAGTCAACGCGTGGCTGAGGGGGCGCGGACCTGTTGTAATTCATAGTTGTTTAGATTGTTTTGAAGTATTATGCGGTGATGGTGGTATTACCACGCAGCTGATCGCCAGAGGATGCAACGCCCGCGGCTTCGACAGACTACACGGCGACATCAGCGTTGCACATTTCCTCCCAACATGCTGAGGCTGCACACGCATACATCCCCCATCATGCGTGACATGTCGGACGCGAATTGGATGCGACTTGGATGCGGATCTGGAAGCGTCCAACTCGCATCCAAGTTGTGTTTGCCATGCCATGCGATGAGGGGGTGTATGATGTGGCTGTGTCATTTACGTCCTATCCCAGGCGCGCGTCGCATCTGTCCGAGGACGCGTGCACGTTGCTCGTTGCTTTGGCTTGCGCGCTTGGTGTTTTGCATACCGGGCGGGACTGTGATCTTCGTGCCGGAGTGTTCCGCGTGGTTGAACGCCGCGGTCTATCGCGCCGCGAGGGGCAGGGGGTTCAACGTCGCTGGCAATGAGGGCGGGGGTGGGGCGTGCTCGAGGCCAATTTTGTGGCTGAGCTCACGCGCGCTCCTGAGGGGTCGCCGACCATTCGGGGTCTGACGGGAACGCCGCGAGGGCGATGCGATCGAGGGCTGGAGCGCGCGGCCGGAAAGCGGGCTGGCGCAGCCGAGTGCGAGCGAGACGCAGAGAGGATAACTCGAGAGATGGATGTAGAGAGAGGGGGGCGTGGCGGAATGGAGAGATGGAGGGGTGGGGGAGGGGGGGGGGGGGGCGGGGCGCCAGGACTGGGGGGGCTTGGGGGAAGGGGGGGGGGGATCTGAGGGGGGTGGGGGGGGTGGGAGAGAGGGGGGAAATGCGGTGTTTAGAGAAATGCCATCATAGAATGATGGGTAGGACAGAGAGAGAAAAGAGAGAGAGAGAAGAGAGAGAGAGAGAGAGAGAGAGAGAGAGAGGAAATATACATATCTGCATATATATTATATATATTATATATATATATATATATATCATATATACATGTATATATATGCATATATATGTATATATATGTATATGTTGCCATGAAGAGACGAGAGAGAGAGAGAGAGAGTGAGAGAGAGTGAGAGAGAGACAGGAACCTTCCACCCTCCTGGCCTTATACCCTCAGATCTCCCAGCGTCTGAAACCACCCAAAACCGATCTGATCGGGAGAGGGGATGGAGGATGATCGGAGGCGTGAGGATGTAGGAGGGATGATGGAGGCGTGAGGAGGAGGATGCGCGGGGTGGCAGGGGGAAGCGATCGCTCGCGGGGGGGTGGCGCCCCTCCCCAACGGTCGACCCAGGTCGTGGTTGTCATTCGTGGCGCACGCTCGCAACGCCAAGCTCCTGCTGGAGCAGCCGCGCGCCTGGATTTTTTGGCGCGCGACGTCGGTCATGGGCCGGCGCCAGCTCGAGCTCTCGCGACGCGGGGGGGGGGATGGGGCTCTGATGTATGCTTAGGAGAGTGGCGAGATGTAGGGCCCGTATAGCAGGTGCGATGAGAAGTAAAGGAGAGAGGCGGCATGAGGTGAGAAATTGCTGCCATGGTTATGTTTTTTTTTTTTGGGGGGGGGGGTGCGGGATGTGATGATGGTGGTAGTCATGGTGATGGTGATGATGCTGGTGATGGCGGTGGTGATGGCGATGTTGATGATGGTGGTGCTGGTAATGGTGATGATGTTGGCGATGCTGTTGGCGAGGGTGCTGATGTTGGTTGCGCTGGAAAATTTTGAGGGTGATGATGATGATTGGGCTGATGATGCCAATGATGCTACTGGTGACCGTGACGATGGAGATGCTGCTGATTATGATGATATGATTAAAATGATGATGCTGCTGATGCTGCTGCTGCTGATGGTGCTGATGGTGCGCTCCGCCAGTCGGCGTGGCCCGTGCTTGGAGGAAGCCGCAGCCATGGTGGGGCTCGCGCCGCTCCGAGGGCGCCGATCCTGGCGCGGGGGCCGCGTCGCCGTGGATGCCGTTGCCGTCGGCGCGCCTGTCGCCGTCGGCGCGCCCGTCGCCGTCGGCGCGCCCGTCGCCGTGGGCGCGCGAGTCGAGGGCGACGATGGTCCCGCGACCGTTGACGCGTACTCCAGGACGATTGGCGAGATGGGCGACCCATGCGTCGTCGAGCCGTCGTCGTGAGACGCGCCCGATGCCGAGTCATCGGGCGTGGGCGGTGGCGAGGAAAAGAGTTCGCTCGAGGCGACATGCGCGGCTGCGACCGCCCGCTGCGAGGCGGCCGCGCGCGACGACCCGGCCGTCGCGCGCAGGGCGGCCGCCGATAGGGCGGCGGGGTTCGCCGCCGGCGACGCGGCGAGCCTGGGGGCAGCGCGGCTCATTCCGCGAGATCCTCTCCACAAGCGGATTCGGCGTTCAGGCTGAACCAGTCGAGCCTCCCGCCGCAGCCAGACTCCCAACCGGCGCCGTTGTGGCGCCACCCCTTCGGGCTCGCGCTCGGGCGGACACCTGAGTTGTCGTCGAGGCCGTATGGCCCGCCCTCGAGTTCGAGGGGCGCGGCGTCGACGCGTTCGCGGTGGTCCACTGACCAGCCTCGCTTGATGAAAAGGTGGTTCGATGTGGCCGATGAGGCGGAGGGAAGGCGAACGGATGGACGGAGTAGGGGCCAGGCAGGAAGGAGGAGGGTCGGATCAGAGACGGGGCATGGATGCATGAGAGGGGCGAGGGGATCACTTGCTGGCGAATTCAACGATGCCCCCTGCCCCCCCCGGTTGAGGAGGACGCAATAAGCGTCAGGGGATGAGGGCGCGGACGATGATGAGGAGGATGAAGAATGATATCGTGTGACATAGTATAAAGATGATAAGGGCGAGGCGCGCGAGGAGGACGAGGGTGAGGATGGAGATGCGTCGGAATGTGTGTATGAGAAGGAAATGAATAATGAGGTGGCGGGGGGGTGACCAGGGATGGGCGAGGCGGAAGGCACATGCTGGGCGCTAGGAACATGGACCAAATGATGATGTGCATGCGGCCCGCGCTGCTTCCGCATGCCCTAGACGCGCGGTCTGCGATCCGCGCAATCCTGACTTTGGATGCGTCTTGGACGCGCCCATGCTGCATCCAAATCGCGCCCGCATATGTGTGAGGTTGGGCGCGAATTGGGGGCAGTTCGGGCGCGTCTAAGGCGCATCCAAGCTGCTCGCGCATGGCGCGGTGAGGCGGATCGGCAGTGGGCGCGCGAACGCCGACGGCGACGACGACGGTCTGCCATCAGGGTGGATGGGGTAGCGCAGCGAGGGAGCTCACTCGTGGAGGGATGGAGTGAGGGATGAAGGGGGGGAGGGCGAGAGCAGGGGCGGAAGAACTGAGACACCGTCGATGAGTGATGCGATGAGGGGGCGGGGTGGAGAGGGCAAGTGCGAGGCAATAGTCGGCTCACCTCCAACCCTTCCCTTCATGTGCCGTGACGCCTCGTCGCCCCTCACCCATCGTTGTTGCGTGTCTCTCCGCGCGCCGCCCAGGATGCCCTCGAACTCTTGCGCGCTGCGAAGCTGACGTGCTACCTCTTTTTATGGCTCGGCTTCCTTGGGGCCTGCGCGTGCGTGTGCGCGCGCTACGCGCGGTGCAGATCGCGCGCGCGCTGCCCTGTGCGCTTCGAAGCATGATGCCCAGCAGGCGCTGCAGAGTGCTGGCGGTGCCAAGCCGATCTATAATGTTGGCCTCAGGGGCCCCGCGCGCGTCCGCGCCAGAGGCGGCGGCCCGTATTCGCGCGCGGGCTGGAAGGCAACAGGATGGATCAATTCCACCAGGGCCCAGAAGGTATACCCGCCCAGGTTTTGCGCTGCCGTTGCAGATCTGGTAGTTGCCGCCCTCCCTGCGCAAGGCGCGCGTCGATTGCACGCGCAACGCACGCGCGCGCACGCGCGCGCGCCCACGCACATACACGCACATGCAAACACGCACACACACACACACACGCGCACCCGCGCACGCGCACACTGCTCGGGCTCCAGCTCCCATGCGTATTTGGATCCAGCTCCAATCGGGTCTTGCGAAACCTCGGCCCAGCGCTACTGGGCACCTCCTACAGCTAGACAAGCCGCACGACACGGCGCGCCGACGCACGGCGCTCGGCGCGACGACGCACGGCGCTCAGACGCACGGCGCAACGCGGCGCGACAGCACGCCAATATCGTGCATGCGATGGCGTCGCCCGAGGTCTCACTCGACATCGCATTCGGCGGCTTTGCCCGATGCCTCGCGTGATCCCGTTGCCCCAGGCCTCGCTCCATATCGCGCATTACCTCGTCCTCCCTCGCCCCCCGAGCTCTCGCTGCAATCCAGCCACGCGCGCGGTCGCGCTCCGAGCTGGATGCGCACTTTGCTGTATTTGTATACTTCGTATACGCACTGTCGATCGGGGGCTGGGCGTCGCAAGATGACGCAATTCGCTGGTAATGTCAAACGTCCTCTCCATCATCCTCCCGCCCCCCCGTTCTTCCTCCTCATATCTATCCCGCCCGCTCCCCCTCCTCTTCCGCGAGTTTCCACTCCTCGAGGTACCTATATATACGCATATATCTGTAGATATGTATATATATATAGAAATATCGCGTACGGGGTGGAAGGCAACAGGGTGAATGAATTCAACCGGGGGCCAGAAAAGGATACCAGTATATGCCCGCCCAGGACTCCAGAATATACCCGCCCAGCAAACCTTGCGCCGATGGCGGGGGCGCAAGGGGGGGTCGAGGAGGCACGGATAGAACGGGGAAGTACGAGGGACGGGATGCGCGGGGGGGGTCGAGGATGAGGATGCTGCGCTGCCGTTGCTGCCAGTGCTGTCGTTTCTCGGTGCCTTCGGTCCTCGCCGCCGTCGTCGTGGTCGTCGTCGACGTCGCCGTCGGCATCGTCGACGCCGTTGTTTGTCGCCGTCACCGTCGGCATCGTCGACGTCGTTTGTCCTCGTTGGTTCTTCGTTTTCGAGGCCACAATCGACGTCTTTGCCATCGCCGTCGTTTCCCATCCAGCATCCGTTTGCAGTGTATGAGGCCACGCCGACGATCGCAGCGACGCGGGCAACGCCATAGTCACAACCATGTAAAACATGCGAACACATCAAACACCCACACATATCAGAAAATCATATGCCATAGAAATACGAACCACACTTGATATCTTAAAATAAGATCCTAAAGACCTCTGGGTAGGGCTTGTTTCGCCGGGGCTCGTGTCGCCGGGCGCGTGAAGGATCCAGCGAGGGAGCAGGGGGGGCAGGCGGGCGGGCCTTATGACTGGCGGGTCGGGTCGGGCGGGCGGGCCTTATAATGGGCGGGCCGGGTCGGGCGGGCGGGATTAAAGTGAGACGCGACATCGATTTGGCACGCGCGAGCCCTAATGGGCGGGGCGGGTCGGGTCGGGTGGGCGGACCTTGACGGGCGGGTCAGGTCGGGCGGGCGGACCCTAACGGGCGGGTCGGGGCGGGCAGGCGGGGCATCAGAGTAGGACGCATTATCGAGTTAGCACGCGCGAGCACTGAAGGGCGGGTCGGGCGGGCGGACCCTGACGGGCCCGTCGGGTCGCGGGCGGGCCCCAACGGTCTTGTCGGGTCGGGCAGGCGGAGCCGGGCAAATCTAGGCTCGGGCGAAGTCAGCTTGGGCGCGTCGAGCCGGGCGAATCGAGGTTCGGGCGAAACGAGCCGGGCGATTCGAGCTCCGAACGAATTGAGACTCGGGCGAATCGAGCCCCAGGCGAGTCGAGCCTGGGCGAGTCGAGCCTGGGCGAATTGAGCTGGGTGAATCGACACTCGTGCGCATCAAGCTGGGCGATTTGAGCTTGGGCGAATCGAGCCGGGCGAGTCAAGCTGGGCGAATCGAGACTCGGGCGAATCGAGCTGGGTGAACCAAGCTGAGCGAATCGGGATTCGGGCGAATCGAGCCAGGCGGGTCGAACCGGGTGAATCGAGCCGGGCGAATCGAGCTGGGCGAATCGAGGATCGGGCGTTTCTGGCCGGCGAATCGAGCTGGTCGACTCGAGCCTGGCGAATCGAGATTCGGCGAATCGAGTCTGGCGAGTCGAGCTGGGCGAATCGAGATGCGGGCGAATCAAGCCTACGCTGGCGACGAGTGCGCTCCCCAGGAACCCCGACATTGAGGACCAGAACGCCCGAAATGGTCTGGCCTCGAGCCGAGCGCCCGATGCTCAGGGAGGACGGCGCAGACGTCGCCCACGGCGACGACGGCGGCGACCCGCGCCGCGGCGGGCGCCGCGGCGGGCGCTTCCGGAGGACGGCTCGGGTTCGCTGTTTCTCAGGTCTTTCCATGACTGCTCCTCTTAGCGCCAGCATTCCTGACGGTAGTGCCCTGCCGTTCCTCATTCGGCGCTTCGTACTGTGGTAGCTTGTCTGTGCCACGATCGAAGAAGACACAATTGCACAAATGTAAGTGTTTGCCAGCGAACGCCCCAAGCAGTGAGTAATTGAATTGTGGATGTGTAAGCTATGCGTTGCAAACTATAGAATGTGTAATCTAAACAGTGCAGGCTACGTGGTGCAATATACTCGGTGTAATCTATGTGGCGCAGGCTATGTGGTGCAAGCTATTCGGTGCAAGCTATGTGGTGTAATCTACGTGGTGCAGTCCGCGTGGTGCAAACTATGTGTTGCGAGCCATGTGGTGCAAGGTCTGTGGTGCAGGCTATGCGGCGCAAGCTACGTGGCGCAGGCTATGTGGTGTAAACGATGTGGTGCCAGCTGCGTTGTGCTGCAAGCTGCATGGTGTCCGTTGTGTGGCGCAAGCTGTGCGGCGCAAGCCACGTGGTACAGAGCGCGCCGGAGGCGGCGCCGCTGGAGGGGCCGCTGCTGGAGCCGAGCGCCCACCCAAGAAATCCGCGGGAGCCTCCCACAGCTTCTGCCCCTGCAGCTTCTTTGCCCTCCCTCCAACATGAGTGGGGACTGTCGGGAAATCATCTCCTGCAGTACGCCTTGTCCTGCGTAGACCCCCGACGCGCGCAGCTTCTCATGCGAGGCCACGGCCTCACCCGCCTCGCCCTGAAGGGACCCGGGCGCATGCCCGCACAGGCGTTCCGTGCCCCGTGCCCCGTGCCAGCACGGCCGCACACGACGTGCACGCCGCTGCCGCAAACGTCGACGACGGCCGCGACCAGCGGCGACATCGTGCCGCGGGCGGGCGCTCTTCCCCGAGAGGAGGCCGACGACGACGACGCGGCCCTCGGCGCGCCGGACGCCGCCGTGTACGAGGACGGCCGCCGCCCGCGCGGCCGCCGCCCGCCGCCTGCCGTCGCTCGCTGGCCGCCGCCGTCCGCCGTCCGCCGCCGCCGCGGGATGCAGGTCGGTCGGAGGTTGATCGACCTCCTACCCTGACACGTCGATTAAGGAACTGGCCGTTTTCGGTTCGCGAGGGGGCGTCGCGGCCGTCATTTTTGCGGGTCCAGGTCCGTCGGTTTCGGTCCCAGGCCGCTTTCACTAAGGGGAGGTTTTTTAAAGGGAGGTTTGTCCACCGCCGAGTCGGTCCGAAGGCTCGAAGTTTTTGGCGCAGGTGCGAGGTCTGTGGGTTCGACGGTGTCCGCTGTGCTCGGCGGCTCTCCAGCCTCGGGATGCGTGCCAGCAGCTGCGCCTCGCCGAGAGGTTTCGTGGGGCGCCCAGATCGTCGGGAGCGACCGCCAGAGACCCGAGTCACGGCCGCTGTTGTCGTCGTCTTCCGCGTCGGCCCTCGGTTCGATTCAGGTTGTTTTGGGGGGCGCTCTTTCTGGCTCTCTTTTTTGGGCCTTCCCGGGAAGCGCCCTCGTGCGACGTCCTTGTCAGAAAATTCCCCATGTGAGGGTCGTCGCTGCCGTCGACATCGCCGTCGTGGCTGTCGTCGTCGTCGTCGTTTTCGTCTGCGTTATGATGGTGGTGGTCGTGGTGGTGGTCGTCGTCTTTCGTTCGCACCCCCGCGCCCGACCATCCTGGGGCAAGCAGTGGCGGGGGCGGCGGCTGCGGGCAGTGGGCCGCCCGCTGGGGTCAGCAACCCAGACTCGCAGATTGATCGCATGCCCTGAAGTCGCTGGCGCCGCCCGGCGCGGTGGCCGCAGCGGCCGGAGGTTGCGTTTCCGATGCGCGCCCCAGTGGGGACTTTGAATGCCGCGAGCGCTTAGAACGCACGGCTTAGTTTCATGGGGTGCTGCCGGGTGGGGGCGCGCAGTGGGCGTGGGCGTGCCGCTTGGGGACAGAGCCCTCGAGTTTGGTGCGGGGGCTGGCGTGCCCCGCGCGCCCCCTCATTTCCCGCGACCCGGTGGGGCCCGCCGGCTACGCGCATCCCAGCGCAGAGGCCGGGGCGCTCGAGGCGCGACGGGTGCCGCCAGAAACATTCAGCGCGTGCAGTTCCGCGCCATTCACTGTCTCCTGGTGTTCGCGATGGAAGGTGGGGCAGGATTTGCTCCCCACCTCCGTGGGCGGGTGGACCGGAGCACAGCGGGTCAACGTTGTGTTGGATAAGCTTTATCACATGTAACATTAGACAGACTTGCTGGGGTGGCGCGGGTGGGGGAAGCACTTCCGCCCGTGACCATTTGGCTCGAGTGCATGACTTCGTTCGCCCATCCCACCCCCCCGTCGACTTCTGACCGCGCCGTTGCCGGCGCCGCCAGAGACAGGGGGGTTCGGCGGGGAATTGTACAGAGCTGGGTGGAGGCGCGCAGTGAGCGTGCCGCTTGGGGGCAGCGCCCTCGTGTTTGGCACGGGGGCTTGCTTCCCCCGCCCGCTCCTTCACCTTGCGCGGCCCTGGCGGCGTCCGCCGGCTACGCGAATCCAAGCGCGCAGGCTGGCCGCTCGAGGCGCGACGGGCGCCGCCAGAAACATTCCGTGCGCGCAGTGCCGCGCAAATCTCAGTCTTCAGACGCTCGCGATGGAAGGGGGCAGGTAGGATTTGCCCCCTTCCGTGGGCGGGTGGGCGGGAGCGCACAACAGGCCAACTTTGAACAGAAGACATTCAATCATAACATCGCATATCATGACATACCATTTCGCAACATAACACACCATGGCAGAGCAGCGCATGCCATAACACAGCATCGCAGCACATATCATTCCATAGCCTGGCACATCAATTATACCAGAACGCATCATCGCAAACTTGAACATGGCAGCGCAGAACATGTCAGAAAGCCACGTAATTAACATGACATGCCAGATCATGGCACACTGCAGCAACTTCAAAACAAAAAAGCACATGCTATGCGAGATTGGAGCATGCAGGACATACCATAACATAACATAGTGTAACAAGGTACAGCAGAGCATCACATGGTTTTCGACAGAGCGCGATTGTGGTCCACCTTCGAGCTCTCCCCGCCACCCCTCCCTTGAAAAGGGGGGGTCCGAAGCTCCCACCCCCCCTTTCTGCGCACATTTCGGAGCCACGGGGCATTAGGCCCGACGTAAAAGGGGGGGGGCTTGGAAGGTACCCCCCCGTTTTCGGGGCCGAAGGTCAGCCTGGGTTTCCCTGTCAAAGGTGGGGAGGGCCTTCGGAAACTATCCCCCTATGCGCAGCTGAGATTGCCGTGTCAAGGGGGGGGCTTCAAAGCTACCCCCCGTTTTTTTTTCCGGAGCCCAAGGCCAGCCCGGGCTGTCCTTCAAGGGGGGGGCTTCGGAAGCTAACCCCCCTCTTCGCAGCTGAGATTGCCATGCCAGGGGGGAGGCTTCAAAGCTACCCCCCCTCCCTCCTTTTCCAAAGCCCAAGGTTTGCCGGGGCTTCCCTTTCAAGGGGGGGGGGCTTCGGAAGCTACCCCCCTTCCCTTTTTCTTGCAGCTGATGTTGGTTTGCAAAGGGGCGGGGGCTTCATTGCTATTCTGTTTTCCCAACCATCCTGTGGTGTTGGGTGTTCGTTTTGAAGAGACGGTGCCCCGTGTCTTCCTCCTCCTCCCTTCCTCTCCTCCTCCCCCTCCTCACTCTTCCCGTCACCCCCTTACTCCCTTCAATTTGGCACACCCATCGCACGTTTCGTGGCCCCATAGGAAGCTCCACCTTAGGCCCCAGTAACTGCGTTCACATGCCGCCTCCTCTCCACTTTGGCGCACCCCTCACACAATTTGTGTTTCCATAGGGAGCTCCACCCAAGGCCCCACTGGCTGCGTTCCCAAGCGCAGAATGATAATCATCTTATAGCATGGCATATCATAACATGACAGAGCGCGGCATACTATACGATAGCATAGCAGCGCATAGCATAGCATAACACCATGAGCTATTACTTTTCACACAGAGCATAGCATAACGCCACACCTCTCGGGGGTGTGCCTCCGTGGGGGTCTTGGTGGCATCTCGGGGTTCCTTGAGGCAGCAACGCAAGGAACGACTCAACGCCAGCTCGATGTACCCTTTTGGGTGCTTATTTACTTAGGCCGTCTTTGGATCCTCTTAGGCCATCTTGGGGCCCTCTTGGGCCGTGTTAGAGCCCTTCTGGGCCGTCTTGGGGCCCTTTCGGAACCGTATTGGGCTGTGTTGGAGCCCTGTTGGGAGCATTTTGGGCAGTCTCGAACGTTCGAACGCCCGAAATGGCAATCTGTTAACATGCTTTAAGTCCTGAGGATCATCAGGGCTTTTTGCCTCTCGAGCGCCTCTTGGGCGTCCTCTTGGAGCTGCCTTGAGGCGTCTTGGATGCCTCTTGGGCCGTCTTGAGGCCATATTGAGGCCCTCTTGGACTGTTTCGAGGCCTTCTTGTGCATTATTGAGACCGTCTTGGGTGCCTTTGGGCCGTCTCGGGGCGAGATTGTATGTCTTTGGGCGGTTTGTGGCTGTCTCGGACCCGCCTGGACGCATACAAGGAGGGGATTTAATCTGGAGGACAGTCGCGATGAGGGGAGGGGGGTCGGTCGGCCCTAGAAAACACGAAAAGAACTTCCATACATCAGAGGAGCAATCTAACACGCCCACTCTGTGCAGACACAGTGGCGGGTTTTTTGCCGGGAGTGAAGGGTGGATCATGCGGAGGACGAGGAGGAGAAGGGAGAGGAAGAGGAAGGAGAGGAAGAGGAGGAAGAGGAGGAGGCGAAGGCGAGGACCACCTGAGGAGGCGGACGAGAAGGAGGGCCTTCTCAACGAGTCAGACCAAGGCCGATACCGAGGCCGCCTTCTCGGATCCTTGGCGCCTCGCAGGAAACCTCGAGACACCTCCTTGAGCTTGCGGCCACCGTGGGCAGTCGGACGCCCCGTGCAGGGGGCAAACGAGGGACCGAGCAGACGATTCCTGCCACAGCACCGCGATTCTTGCCACAGCGCCGGGATGTGTAAAAAACTGCCGCGAGCGAGTGCTGAGTCTTCGATCTTCCCATCCGCTTCGTCTTCTTCGATGCTCTTCGTTTTTTTCATGGGGGGTCACGAGAGGAGGGGGAGGGGGAACCAGAGGGGGAAGTGGGAGGAGGCGGAGGATTTGAGCAGGACGAGGAGGAGCAGGAGGAGGACGACAAGAAGGAGGGCCTCCGCCTCCTGCCCTCCCCGCCTTCCGCGCATCCCTCCCCCCCCGCCGTGCCCTCTCTCTCGAGGGCCACAGCGGCGGGGGCGCCGCCCACGACGGGATCATCGGAGTGCTCGAGGACGGCCGCGAGCTGCGTCTCCCTCGGGTGCAGCTTCGTCTTCCCAGGCTCTGTCTTCGCTTCGCCCTCGGTCACGTCTCCTTCTTGTTCGCCTCAATGTTCGTCTTCTCCTTCGCCTTCCGCTTCGCCTTCTCATGATTACTCGCCCTCGTTTCCGTCTTCGTCTCACCGCTCGAATCGCTCGAGCCGGAGACCCAGTCGCTGGGGACTTGCCCGCAGAGTTTGGCCAATTACGCGTAAGAGTGACCCTTCGCTGGAGTGGCCTTGAGTGCGCGGCTTTCGGGGGGGTGGGCGCGGGGGGGCCACACCCGAGCACGCAAGCCGCCATTGCTGCAGCGCGTGCAACTGTCGGCAAGCCGCGCACTAGAAGGTCACCTTCGCCTAGGATCACTCTTGCGTGTGGAAGAGAACGGGGGCGGCGGAGGGTTCGAGGCTCGGACTTCTACACGTCCACTGCCTTGGAACTCTATACACCCGGACCCGGGAAGACGGTGGATATGGATCTATTCGGCCCCTTTGGTCCTGGGAGATCGGTTCCCCTTCTCCTTGTGAAGGAATCACGGCGGAAAGTGTGTGCTCAATCTCAGCCTCCGGGGATCTTTGTCTGATGCGGTCCCGGGGGAGCGGGTCCAGACTGCTGTGGGTTCACGATTTGGGGGCCGCCCCTGGCGCGCCCCGCGTGCCTGGCGACAGCGCCGACCGAAGAAATCCGCGCGGACCTCCCTTACTTGATGTTTATGCAGTGTTTCCTCTTCTCTGCGGAAGCGAATCCACCGCGCTTGCCTTGGGTCACTCTTGCGTGTAGCCGAATGGACGCCCCGTTGGCCCAGAGCGTCTGGTCCAGGAGTTGCCCCCTATTTGCTGTCCGCAGACGCAAGGACCTGCTGGCGAAGGCGGAGGGGCAGCTGGACGGCCTCCGCAAGGCCGAGACCTCCTCGCTGCAGAATTTCGAGGCCGGGGCCTTGGTCTGCGCCGCCTTACCAATGTCGGGCGGGGAGGCCCTGATTGTCGGGACGCGTCCCACGGCGGAGGGACCATTTTGAGTGAATTGTTTTCGCTTCTTCGGCACGCGCCTGCCGTCCATACCGTTACGGCGTGTGCCCAGTGAAGCAGTGGAGCTGTGGGTTCCTAATGCTCCACAGCGGGGCAAGAAAAAACCTTACCAATGCCCCTGAGCCTTTTGGCGACTCGGAGGTCGTGGATCGAGGATGAGGTGGGGGAAGAGCACGGCCGACATGGTTGGTGGCTTGAGAGGGCGAGAGATAGGGAGAGAGAGAGAGAGAGAGAGAACAAAGAAAGGGTAGATAGCGAGATATATTGTACGAGGGGGAGGAGCTGATATTTGTATACAAGTTTATTGTAGTTGCAGTTATATATCTTTATAGCGAGAGAAAGCAGACAGGGTGACCAGAGAGACAGCGTACTGGGGGCGAGCCCGACAGGTGCTCTCGCAGTCGCTGAAGGACCGCGGCGCGCTTCCATGCCCCGGCCCTCCGCTGCTATGGGGGGCCTGTCGCCGATCTATCGAGAATGCATGGTCGATTCCTGGTCGATGCTGTACCCCCTGAACCAGTCCCCCCTATCCCACCAGAGGGGGTGCCCCCTGGAGGGAAAGAGGGTAATCGATGAAGCCAGCGCCCCGGAAGCCATGAGGTTGCAAAGTAGGGTTCTTCGAGACAGCGCATCGACTCACGGCCGCTGTTTTCTGGGGTGTGCCAGCATCGTGGCTTGTATCACATCACAGTCCCCGTCATACCCTCGGCCTTCAGCACCCAGACGTGACCAGCAGGCGCTGCAGCGGGAATGCATTTTCAGATGATCGAACACGTTTCGATTCCACATGTGCATCATCGAACATGTGCCTGCCGGGAGAGCGTCAATCCGCTGAACGGAAATGTGGCAAACGTTGCAGCGGAAGTGCCGTTTTGAATAGACGAAGGTGCTCCGATTGGAACGCAATCACAACAGCTTAGCATTTGAAGGTGTGCGCGTGGAACGAAGCAGCATTCAGATATTCAGTATATGTCGATAGGGGAGATGAGAAGGAATAGGAGATGTAATGGTGATGGTGAAGGCGATGGTGATGGTGGTGGTAATGATGATGATGCTGATGATGATGAAGATGATGATGCTGATGATGATGATGATGATGCTGATGCTGATGATGATGCTGATGCTGAAGATGATGAGGAGGATGAGGATGAGGAGCAAGATCAGGAGGATAATGATGATGATGATGACGACGTGATACTGATGATAAGGATGATGATGGTGATGATGATATAGGTGATGAGCATCATGCTGGAGGTAATGACGATGATGTCGATGATGATCATGATAAGCATGATCATGATGATGATGACGATGACAATGACGATGATCATGCTTCTGATGATGATGGTGATGGTGATGGTGATAGTGATGACGATGATGCTGATGCTGATGTTGATGATGATGATGATGCTGATGATGTTTAGGCTGATGATGATGCTGATGATGCTGCTGCTGATTATAATTATGATGATTATGATGATGATGGTGACAATGATAATGATGATGATGTTGATGATGGTGCTAGTTCTGAGTATGATGATGCTGATGATGCTGATGATGCGGATGATTATACTGATGATGTTGATGCTGATGATGATGATGACGATGCGAGTGATGATGATACTGATGATGCTGATGATGATGATGCTGCAGATGATGATGATGATGATGATGATGATGATGATGGTGGTGGTGGTGGTGGTGGTGGTGGTGCTGATGCTGATGCTGATGATGCTGCTGCTGATGATGCATATGCTTATGATGCTGCTGCAGATGATGCTGATGATGATGACGATGATGATGCTGATGCTGGTGCTGCTGCTGATAATGACGATGACGATGGCGATGACGATGACGATGATGATGATGATGATGATGATGATGATGATGATGATGATGATGATGATGATGATGATCATGATGCTGATGCTGATGATGCTGCTGCGTATGCTGCTGATGATGATGCTGATGCTGCTGATGATGATGAAGATGATGGTGGTGGTGGTGATGATGATGATGAGGAGGAGGAGGATGGTGGTGATGCTGCTGCTGATGAGGATGATGATGATGCTGATGATGATGATTATGATGATGATTATGATGATGATGATGATGATGATGATGATGATGATGATGATGATGATGATGTTTGATGATGATGATGATGCTGATGCTGATGATGATGATGATGATGATGCTGATGGTGATGATGATGATGCTGCTGCTGCTGATGATGATGATGATGATGATGATGATGATGATGATGATGATGATGATGATGATGATGATGATGATGATGATGATGATGATGATGATATGCTGCTGAAGTTGATGCTCATTTGGGTGGTGGGGTTGGATGTGGTGGTGGTGGTGGCGGTGATGATGGGCATTTGGAAGAGGAAGATAAGGAAGATGAGGAGGAGGAGGGAGGAGGCGAAGGAGGAGGAAGAGGCGGAGGAGGAGGAGGAGCAGCAGGAAGAGGAGGCGGAGAAGGAGGAGGAGAAGAAGGGAGAAGGAGAGAGGGGAGGAGGATGAGGAGGAAAAGGAGGGGGAGGAGGAAGAAGAGGTGGCGGACGCGGAGGAGGAGGAGGAGGAGGAGGAGGAGGAGGAGAGGAGGAGGAGGGGGAGGAGGAGGAGAACAGGGAGGAGGAGGAGGAGAGGAGGAGGAGGGGGGGGGGATGAATGAGAAAGTGGTACGGGGATGACGACCGGGGGAGGAGGGGGGAGAGGTGGGAGGATGATGGGGGGCGGGGAAGGGTGAGGAGTAGGAGGAGGATGATGAGGAGGAGGAGGAGGAGGAAGAAGAGGAGGCGGACGCGGAGGAGGAGGAGGAGGAGGAGGAGGAGGAGGAGGCGGAGGATTAGGAGGAGGAGGTGGAGGAGGAGGAGGAGGAGGACGAGGGGGAGGGCGAGGGGGAGGGGGTGCTGGAGGAGGTGGAGGAGGAGGAGGTGGAGGAGGATGTTGTTGATGCTGATGCTGATGCTGATGCTGCTGCTGATGCTGATGCTGATGATGATGATGATGATGGTGATGGTGATGGTGATTGTGATGGCGATGGTGATGCTGCTGATGATGAGGCTGAGGATGCTGATCATGATGCTGATGCTGATGATGATGATTAAGTATGGTTATGCTGACGTAGACGATGATGGTGCTGCTGCTGATGATGCTGATGCTGCTGCTGCTGCTGATGATGATGATGATGATGCTGAGAAGGATGATGATGCTGATGCTAACGATGATTATGCTTACGCTGCTGATGATGGTGATACTTATGCTGATGATGGTGATGATGCATATGCTTATGATGCTGCTGCTGAGGATGCTGATGATGCTGGTGATGCTGATGATGAAGATGATGATGCGGATGGTGATGATGATGATGCGCATGATGATGAAGATGATGATGATCATGATGATGATGATGATGATGATGATGCTGATGATGATGATGATGCTGATGCTGATGATGATGATGGTGATGATGGTGATGATGATGATGATGATGATGATGAGGCTGATGCTGATGATGATGATGCTGATGATGATGCTGATGACGATGATGGTGGTGGTGGTGGTGGTGATGATGATGATGATGATGATGATGATGATGATGCTGATGATGATGATGATGATGATGATGATGATGATGATGATGATGATGATGATGATCATGCGGAGGAGGAGGAGGAGGATGAGGAGGAGTAGGAGGAGCAGGGGAAGGATGAGGGAGGAGGTGGAGGAGGAGATTGAGCAGGAGCTCAGCAGCAGCAGCACCAGCAGCAGCAGCAGCAGCAGCAGCAGCAGCAGCAGTAGCAAGAGCAGCAGCAGCAGCAGCAGCAGCAGCGTGCACAGGTGCTGTAGCAGGATCGGGAGAAACCGCTCACCGATAGTGGCAAGCAGTACCTGTAGGGGGGCTCGGGGTGGCACAGCCTCTACAGCAGCATCGTGATTCCCTTCCTTGTGTTCCTCCCTGTCCTCCCTTTCCCTCCTCTCCGCCTCATCGTCCTCCTTGTGCCCCTCCTTCTGCTGCTGCGCTCGCGCACTCGCGCGCCACACGATCCCGCGGCCCGCTGACGGGGCCGCCGCCCGCGCGCGGAAGAGTGCACCGCGCCGACCGCAATCCCGCCGCCGACCGAGGAAGAGGGGTTGGGTCGAAGGGGGCAGTGCCGTCGTGAATCAGTTTCTTCTTCCTCCTCCTCCTCCTCCTCCTCCTCCTCCCCCTGTAAGTTGAGGGGGGCCAAGCGAGGCGCTGCGGGGGTGAACCCTGCAGCTCCCTATATGCAGCTCCCTGCGCTGAGGGGGGGGGGGGAGTGCGAGAGGGGCCTCGCCGCTGAGCCGCCGTGCACGAGCACTGGCCTGCGGTGCCCGCGCCGCATCCGTCGGGCCGGGAGATCTTCGACTCGCGCCGTCACGGACGGGGACTGGCTACTGTCAGGCGATCGCAAACATGGATCAAAGGGTCAGTGTCGCTTAACCGACTCCCATTCCCATCCTCATCCCCTTCCACACCCCCACCAAATTACCACCCCAGCTGGGGATACACCCCTCGAAACCCGAAGGGAACGGCCTATATCCCCATCTAGGGGTGTAAATCGGCCAGTGGGGCCAAGGCCACGCCGCTGGGGATGGGGATCGGTTGAACGATACTCAAAGGGGGCGTGGATGAGCGGCGGGTCCCGTTTCCACGGGAGATGGCGGATATTCGCCGCCGAGCGAGGCGGCACCAGCCGCGTCTTGGGGAGGCGACCGCGCGCCAAATCCATGGATGGCAAATCCATGTTTGCGCGCCCCCGATGTTGCGTGCGTCTTCTCTTCTGCGCGAGCGGCTCCTCTGCACGGGGGGGGAAGGTCGGAAGCATCGCGAGGAGAAAGGGTCGGGACCTCATATTCCGAGCGCTACCCCTTGTTCCTATCGACGGCAGCGCGATCGACCATGGTCTCCGAGCCGTCCGCCCAGCCAACCTTCACAGTCTGGCCGTGTCCCTCCAGCACGGTCCTGTCGTAGTACACCTAGCTTCTCTGACCTTCTCGTCGCCGATAGCGATCGGCTTCTTCACACGCCTGGGCTTCCCGATACGGCTGCGCTCAGCTTCCGCCTCGTCTCTGCAGAGTTTGTCCACCACCATGCGGAGACATTCGGCGTATTCCACGCTCTTTCATTTGTACCTTCATCTCTTGCAACGGCTGCAACATAGTCTGCTGGATCAGCGACTCTGGGCAGTCCCCTCCCAGGCCCTAGGTTTTTAGCCATGGCTGGTGGATCGGCTTATGGATCCAATCGTGGATCGCCCCGTCAATTTCTCTCTTGATGGCGTCAGGGCTCGCTTCTGCTCCCGCCGCCTGCTGCTGCTGCCAGTCTTTCTAGCATCTCTGGCACCAGGACGTCGCAGCACTATCGCTGGTGGCATTAATCAGGGGTTCGCTCCTGCACCCGATTCTCCAGGCGCCAGCTGCACTCACGGCCCACCTCTCTTGCACGAGGACGCCACAGCGCCAGAGCTGATGTGAAGTCGGGGTTCGCTCCTGCCCCCAGCCTATGCCCAGCCTCTTTGCAATTCGACCCTTCTCCAGTCTCGTGCTGCCACTGCACCCTGCTCGCACAGGACGGCCCAAGCACTGCAGCCGATAGCGTGTGGATCTCTTGCTGCCTCTGAACTCCTTTCTTGCACGAGCCAGCCCCATTCCTGTAGCTGATGACGTGTGGGTTTACACCTTCTCTGGCATTTGTTTAAGCCTTTGCCCACTTTTTTGGTTCGTGGACGTTCCAGCCATGTAGCTGACTCCGGAGTTCGCAACACCTCCAGACACTTTCTGCCACCACTGCACGCTTGTTACGAGCGTGGCTGGCCCAGCACCATAGTCGCAAACGGTGGGGTTCGCTCCTGCGCCGGACGCTTGCCGCCAATGTCCGGCCTTCTCCCAGTAAATTTACTGATCACGCCGGATTTCGCTCCTGCTCCAGCCACATGCTGCCACCGCCGACCCTTCTCGCCAACCTCATACTGCTTGAGATCGTACTGACTGAAATCGTGCCGCAATTCGTACTTCCTGACGTTGCCGAGGTAGCAATGATTCCTGTGGTATCCGCCGTGGTCGCAATCGTATTGTACGAAATCGTTAGAGTGAGGGGGCTGAACCGAACGGTCATTCACTGTCCCTGGGTGCGTGGCTGAAGTGGAATTCCGCGATGCGGATTCTTGTTGTTGTTGTTGTTGTTGCTGCTGCTGCTGCTGCTGTTGTTGTTGTTGTTGTTGTTGTTCTTCTTCTTCTTCTTCTTCTTCTTGTTGTTGTTGTTGTTGTTGTTGTTGTGGTTGTTGTTATTGTTGTTGTTGTTGTTGTTGTTGTTGTTGTTGTTGTTGTTGTTGTTGTTGTTGTTGTTGTTGTTGTTGTTGTTGTTGTTGTTGTCGTCGTCGTCGTCGTCGTCGTCGTCGTCGTCGTCGTCGTTGCTGTTGTTGTTGTTGTTGTTGTTGTTGTTGTTGTTGTTGTTGTTGTTGTTGCTGTTGTTGTTGTTGTTGTTGTTGTTGTTGTTGTTGTTGTTGTTGTTGTTGTTGTTGAATTCTCATTCTTGAAGAATAATTATTGTTGATCCCCCCCCCACCGGTGCACATTGTTTTTTTTCGATTGAAGTGCCACCCCCGGGGCTCGCACCTTGTTTTTTCTCAAGGAAGGTCTTCCTGCTCAAACTGTGCCCCTGCCCCCCGGGCTACAACAACAACGGCTCCCGCCTGAGACTTCCTCGATTTTTACTCAGGACCCCCGCTCCCGCTTGAGACTTCCGCGCAATTTACTCAGGAAAGGCGCTCCCGTCTGAGACTTCCTCGCAATGTAATCAAGACCCCCGCTCCCGCCTGAGACTTCCGTGCAATTTACGTGGGAACGGCGCTCCCGCCTGAGTCCTCCACGAATTTTACTCAGGACCCCCACTCCTGCCTGACATTTCCGCGCAATTGACTCAGGAACGGCGCTCCCGCCTTAGACTTCCTCGCGATTTAGTGAGGACCCCCGCTCCCGCCTGAGACTTCTGTGCAATTTGCTCAGGAGCGGCGCTCCCGCTTGAGACTTCCTCGCAACTTAGTCAGGGCCCCCGCTTCCGCCCGAGATTTCCTCACAATGTACTCAGGGCTGCGCTCTCGCGTGCGACATCCTCACACATTATTCTGGGCTTGCGTTTCGGCGCTCAGGAACCACGCACGCGCCAAGGACGCCTTCACAACGTGGTATCTTCCCTCTTCCTTCGTCCTTCCCCCTCCCCTTCCTCCCACTCTCCCTCGTTCTTCCCCTCCTCCTCTTGCAGGGCCCGCGCCAATTCCAATGGCGGGCAGAGAGATGTACGCCCCCGAAGGATTGTCCGCCCGTTCCGGTTTGCCCGTACGTCTAAGCCCGCCGGCCCCAGCAAAGAGAAATAATCCCCCCGAAAGGGGTGTGATCGAAGACGAAGAGGGCGGGTATCGAGGGTGTAGGGTATACGTGTTGAATGACTCGCGGGCAATTAAGAGCGTACAGCCTTAAAATGGTTGTTGTTGTTGTTGCTGCTGCTGCTGCTGTTGTTGTTGTTGCCTAACAGCGAAGACTAATAGGTTTCTAGTGGTTTCAAAAGAGAGCATCATGACTCCCCAGGGGGTCTGGGCAGATGACGGACGGGTGCCGCGGGAATCCGGGGACTCCCCAAAACTTTGTCCCAGGCCACGTTTTGACTGCCCGGAGCCAACAGAACACCATTCCCAGCCCACATTTTGAATGCCCGGAGCCAATTGTAGACCACTTCGTGTTCTTCGTGTTCCTAGAACACCATTCCCAGACCACATTCTGAATGCCCGGAGCCAACTGTAGGCCACTTTGTGTTCTTCGTCTTCCCAGAACACCACTCCCGAGCCACATTTTGAATGCCCGGAGCCAACTGTAGGCCAATTCGTGTTCTTCGTGTTCCCAGAACACTATTCCCAGGCCGCATTTTGAATGCCCGGAGCCAACTGTAGGCCACTTCGTGTTCTTCCTCTTCCCAGAACACAATTCCTGTACAATATTTTGATTGCCCGGAGCCAGCTGTGGGCCACTTCGTGGTCTTCGTGTTCCCAGAACACCAGTCCTGTGCTATATCCGTAAGGGCTTCGCCCCCTGCCGCCCGCCCCCTCTCTCGGAGAATGGGCCATGGAAGAGCTAAGTCATGAGGCCTTGGCGCTGTCGTGAAGCAGTATCGAAACTTCATGCGAAGCCGACTCGCAATCAGCAAAACCAACTGATCACAAGAGGGGTTACCACACCTGGCGATTGGTAAGTCGTGTATGGTTTACGGGCTTGGTTACCACACCTTGCGATTAAAGGGCCTAGGGAGTTCTCGCAGTTTGGGTTACCACGCCTTGCGATGGATGTGCGTGAAGGGTGGCACCGAATTTCAGAAATGTGGCAAATCCCATGTGTTTTTGGACCCTGACCCCGCGGATCTGCATAAGGGGTGGCGCCGAATTTCAGAAATGTGGCAAATCCCGTGTGTTTTTGGACCCTGACCCCGCGGATCTGCGTGACGGGTGGCACCGAATTTCAGACATGTGGCAAATCCCGTGTGTTTTTGGACCCTGACCCCGCGGATCTGCGTGAGGGGTGGCGCCGGATTTCAAACATGTTGCAAATCTGTGTTTTTTGACCCTGACCCCGCGGATCTGCGTGAGGGGTGGCGCCGGATTTCAGAAATGTGGCAAATCCCATGTGTTTTTGGACCCTGACCCCGCGGATTTGTCTGAGGGGTGGCACCGAATTTCAGAAATGTGGCAAATCCCCTGTGTTTTTGGACGCTGACCTCGCGGATCTGCGTGAGGGGTGGCACCGAATTTCAGAAATGTGGCAAATCCCTTGTGTTTTTGGACCCTGACCCCGCGGATCTGCGTGAGGGGTGGCACCGAATTTCAGAAATGTGGCAAATCCCATGTGTTTTTGGACCCTGACCCCGCGGATCTGCGTGAGGGGTGGCACCGAATTTCAGAAATGTGGCAAATCCCATGTGTTTTTGGACCCTGACCCCGCGGATCTGCGTGAGGGGTGGCACCGAATTTCAGAAATGTGGCAAATCCCTGTGTTTTTGGACCCTGACCCCGCGGATCTGCGTGAGGGGTGGCACCGAATTTCAGAAATGTGGCAAATCCCTTGTGTTTTTGGACCCTGACCCCGCGGATCTGCGTGAGGGGTGGCACCGAATTTCAGAAATGTGGCAAATCCCTTGTGTTTTTGGACCCTGACCCCGCGGATCTGCGTGAGGGGTGGCACCGAATTTCAGAAATGTGGCAAATCCCATGTGTTTTTGGACCCTGACCCCGCGGATCTGCGTGAGGGGTGGCACCGAATTTCAGAAATGTGGCAAATCCCATGTGTTTTTGGACCCTGACCCCGCGGATCTGCGTGAGGGGTGGCACCGAATTTCAGAAATGTGGCAAATCCCATGTGTTTTTGGACCCTGACCCCGCGGATCTGCGTGAGGGGTGTCGATTTCGAGCCCCCCCAGCAATTCAGACAACGCGCCCAGGTGAGGCTAAAACTCCTATTTGGGCCTCCCCCCCCCTCGCGCGGTCAATCAACTAGTTACAGTAACCAGCAAGAAGTCAACTAGTAAAACTGGAAACTACAAGCTACAACTGGTACAGGAAACTGCGAACCCGCGCCTACAGCCTGGTGGCCCCAAAGGGGGCCGGCGGATTTTGAATGCCCGAGCTGAGGCAGGCTGAGGCCGAGGCAGGCTGAGGCCGAGGCAGGCTGAGGCTGAGGCTGAGGCACGCCGAGGCAGGCTGAGGCTGAGGCTGAGGCAGGCTGAAGCTGAGGCAGGCTGAGGCTGAGGCCGACGCAGGCTGAGGCCGAGGCAGGCTGAGGCTGAGATGGAGGCAGGCTGAGGCTGAGGCTGAAGCAGGCTGAGGCCGAGGCAGGCTGAGGCTGAGGCTGAGGCTGATGCAGGCTGAGGCTGAGAGGCTGACGCTGAGGCTGAGGCAGGCTGAGGCTGAGGCTGAGGCTGAGGCCGAGGCAGGCTGAGGCTGAGGCAAGCCGAGGCAGGCTGAGGCTGAGGCTGAGGCAGGCTGAGGCTGAGGCTGAGGCTGTGGCTGAGGCTGTGGCAAGCTGCGGCTGAGGCAGGCTGAGGCTGAGGCTGATGCAGGCTGAAGCTGAGGCAGGCTGAGGCTGAGGCTGAGGAAGGCTGAGGCTGAGGCTAAGGCCGAGGCAGGCTGAGGCTGAGGCCGAGGCAAGCCGAGGCAGGCTGAGGCTGAGGCTGAGGCTAATGCTGAGGCTGAGGCTGATGCTGAGGCAGGCTGAGGCTGAGGCTGAAGCAGGCTGAGGCTGAGGCTGAGGCCGAGGCAAGCTCAGGCCGAGACAGGCTGAGGCTGAGACTGAGGCTGAGGCTGAGGATGAGGCCGAGAGGCTGAGGCCGAGGCAGGCTGAGGCTGAGGCTGAGGCAAGCCGAGGCAGGCTGAGGCTGATGCTGAAAGTGAGGCAGGCTGAGGCATCCGCAGGAATCCATAGGAATCTTTAGGAATCCCTAGGAATCCTTAGGAATCCGTAGGCATCCTTAGGAATCCGTAGGCAGAGTTAAGCATCCTCAGGAATCATTAGGAATCCTTAGGATTCCTAAGGATGCCTAAGGATGCGTTAGGAATCCCTCGGAATCCTTAGGATTCAATTGGATCCTAAGGCCGTTGCCACTGCGACTGTCATGGCGAATGCGACTGCGACTGCGAGCACAGCAGAATTCTACAACTGGATTCTCACCTGAATATTAAGGGGAATACTTCCAGATATGCTTATACACATCGCTGTTAGGTTGCTTTGCCGGGATACTTGTTGCTGTTTGTTGTTTGTTGTTTGTTGTTTGTTGTTGTCGTCGTCCCACCTGCGACCCGCCCCGTGACCCACCCGCGTCCCACCCCGCGACGACCCACCCGCGACCCACCCGCGACCCACCCCGCGAGACCCACCCGCGACCCACCCGCGACCCACCAGCGACCCACCCGCGACCCACCCGCGACCCACCCCGCGACCCACCCGCGCCCCACCCGCGACCCACCAGCGACCCACCCGCGACCCACCCGCGACCCACCCGCGACCCACCCCGCGACCCACCCAAAATTTTCGGCGCCGAGTTTCTTTTGCATTTGTTCCAGGTCGTTCCAGGTGGAACCTGCGACCCACCCGCGACACAAACCGCGTTCAGTGTACAAATCTAAATTTTCGGCGCCTGCGGCGGGCTGTTTTTGACTTCCTTCCAGGTGGAGGTGGAGAGCCCGCGACCCAAACTACGTTCACTGAACAAGCCAAAATTTCGGCGCCTGCGGCGGGTTTCTTTTGCATCGGCGACCCACCCGCGACCCGCCCCGCGACCCACCCCGAGACCCACCCGCGACCCACCCCACGACCCACCCGCGACCCACCCGCGACCCACCCGCGACCCACCCCGCGACCCGCTCGCGACCCACCCCGAGACCCCCCCCGGCGACGCGCCCGCCCCCTCACTCTTTTTCGCAATTGCGGGGTGCTACGTACTGATTGAACTCGTACTGGTTAGAATTGCCCATGTTGCATTGGTTCCCGAGGTCGTCGCAGTAGTCGTGGACGGGCAGCAGCGGCGCGGCGGCAGCGCATCGCTGGCCGCGGTGGCAGTTGTCGGCGCATCGTGCTGCGGGTCTGCTGGCTCATGCTGTGCTGGAGGGCGTCCTTGGCCGCGCGCTCCAGCCGCGGCGCGGCCTGGCCGTCGCAGCCGCGAGGGCGCCGTCGCCCGCCACTGCAAAGCCCGCCTCTGGCGCCTCGGCCGAGTGCCGTGCGGCATCTGCCGCGGGGCCAGTCGCGCCCTGAAGGGGGAGGAGGAGGAGGGGGAGGAGGAGGAGGAGGAGGAGGAGGAGGAGGACGAGGAGGAGGAGGAGGAGGAGGAGGAGGAGGACGAGGAGGAGGAGGAGTATTCGGGAGAATTCGGCGGCGACGATGTCGGGTTCGCCTGAACGACGGGTGCTGCCTCGGGGCCCAGAAGCGCTTGGGGCCCCTAGCGTGGCACAACGCGCGCTGTGCCCGCGGCTGCCGTGCGCAGCGCCGGCCTGGAGAGAGGCGCGCCCCCGATGGCGCCAGGTGCCCTGCGACCTCGCTGGCTTTCTCCACGAGCTTCTGGAGGGCCGCCTGGCTGGCCAGCAAGCGGCGCCGGCGGGGAGAGGAGGCCCCCCGGGAGCGAGGCAGAGCACTGGGAGGGGCCTTCCGCTTGAGCCAAAATGGCTACGGACCTCCTCCTCATCATCTTTTCCTCCCCTCCCGCTCCTGCTGCTCATCTTCGTCGTCCTCCTCGTCGTCCTCGTCGTCCTCCTCCTCCCTCCTCCTCCTTCTCCTCCTCCTCCTCCTCCTCCTCCTCCTCCTCCTCCTCGCCAGCGCGAGTGTGCGTGCGGAGCGAGTGCTCGTGTGTTCAGGCAACTTCAGGGGAATCCGAGGCTTGTTCGTTCGGTCGTCACCATTTTTCTCTGGCTTCTCCTTCTCCCGCTCCTTCATCGTGAAGGGGCTCCTGAGGGAAAGAAGTCCTGAGTTGTTTCACCGTTGTCTGCCTCTCAGGGCCCTTCAGGGCCCTGGAGCCCTGGATGCAACACCGGTGCCCCGCGAAGTCCTCAAGCATCCAGGACCCCATTCTTACAGGCGAGTTCTCGTTCCCAGCCCCCGAGTTCCTCCAGATCATCAGGCTGACCGGGGGGCTATTTAGACGCATGCCTATCGAGGATGGATGCGTCCACAGAGTATATACCCCAGTTGCGACGATGACGACTGCGACTGTTTCTGTGAGCGCATGTGTTAATGGTGGTGCGTTGATCGCGGAGCACGGTTAGCACAGCACTTTAAAGCACGGACGGCCAGGCATGAGTCGCCGAGCGCGTTCCACTACTCGCAAAGCGCCTACTCGCAAACGTCCGAAAAGCCAACGTTCGCCTCGATGTAATCTATCGTAACCCCCCCGCGGCGGATCCAGGCCATTTGCGAGTAGTGACTTTGCGAGTAGCGGAACGCGCTTGCCTAATGAGGACCAGACATGGGCAGACAGCGATGTTGGCGGCAGCACGCGTGCTATTGCGAACCGCGTGACTTGCATGCCATTGTCGTTGCCGGTGATCGTTGGCGCACGCACGCGCTCAACCTCGTCGTTCGCCGCCGACCGATCGTCGTCCGTCAGCCGTTCGCTGCCTTCGTTGACTGTCGCTTCGTGTGCCGTCGGTCTTCGTGGTCATCGCCACCGTCGTCATTCAGGCGATCGCAAACATGGATCAAGGGGGCGTGGATTAGCGACGGGTCTCGTTTCCATGGGAAATCGCGGATTTCCGCCGCCGAGCGGGGCGGCACCGGCCGCATTTTGAGGAGGGCACCTCCCCAGATCCATGGCTTTGGCGACCGCTTGCCAAATCCATGGATCTCTAAACGATGTTTTCGCGCCCACGAGTCATTGTCGGAGAGCGGCCGCGCACTGCGGCGAGGACGAGATCAAGAACGGGAACACGGACATGTCCGATGCCAAGAAGGCCCTTGCCAACAGCCAGGCCGTCAAGGCCAGGCGGGGAGAGCCCCTTCCCTCGTCCCTCTCCCGAGTCCATGTAGCGGCTCGCCAGGCAATGCACGCCGCCTGGCTGTCTATCCTTCTGTCCGCCTTCCTGGCTCTCTGAGCCACGGCGCTTGGAGCTTCGTAGCTCTGGGACGCGTAAGCCACCGCCGCCCTCTCCCTTGCCGGTGGCCCTGACGAGGTTGGGGGGATCGGGTGCCCAAGCGTGCCTCGGGGCTCGGCAGGGCGTGGGTGCGAGCCCGAAGTGTCCGGCTGCTGCTCCCGAGGGACGGGAGGGCGTATGCTCCCGCAGCACCGCTCGACGAGGTGCTGTGTGCCAAACCTCGGTGGGTGGGCCCTTTCCCAAAGCCGCGAGGCGGTGCGCATGGCGCGCGCCCGGTCCCTGTCGGTGTCGGGGTCGCGGTGCGTGCCGCTGCTCTGCTCGGTAACGGTTTCCTCGTGCTGGGGCCACCACCAGCAGCCCCTCCCTGCTCCCTCCTCCCCGTGCTTTCCCCCCCCTCGCTCCCCCCCACCTCTGTCGCCTCTCCTCCCTCGCTCCTCGACTCTCCCTCGTCTCTGCTCCCCCATCTCCTCTTCCACCGTTCCTCCCTCGCTCCTCCCAACTCCTCTCACTTGCTCCTCGCTTCTGCCTCGTCCCCTGCTCCCTCATCCGCTCTCTCCCTCCATCGTTCCACCCTGCCCCGTTCCTCCCTCCCTCTTCACTCCCCCTTTGCTGCATTTGCTTCCAGCCTGCTGCTGTTGCTTCTCGTTTTTTCTCCCCCCCAACCTCCTTGGGGCAAGGCGGCTGCAATCAATCGAACACAGCGTCAGTGCCCGTGTCTGCGTCGCTCCACGGCCTCCTTGGGCTCTTCACCCACCTTCCCACTTCCGGAAGCCTCCGACAACCGCCGACACTGCAGAGTGTGCGAAAACCGCCCCCCCTCCTCGCCCAAGCACGCGACTTCGGAGCTGTAGACCACATCGCCCTTTCGCGGCCCCTCGATCCAGATGGATCCGCGAGGGCCCCTGCGCCCGAGACGGGGCAGAACCGCCCCCTCTTTGACTGCTGCGCGACGCCCCAGTGTGATGGGCCCGCGAAGACACTGGAGAGCTACCAGAAGCACCCGCGCCGCCCTCGCCGCCTCGACGGCCTCCTCCCAGAACAGGAGCCCTGGCCCCCCCCGCCGACCCCCCCCCCCCCCTCTTGACGAACGAACAACACACACCCATACCCATAGGGGGGTCGTTGGCAGGAGGACTGGCTATGGGTATGGGTGCGGTTGTCGGACCCTGGGGAACGCTCCCGTTCGAGCGGGGACCCCCGTCTGACAACTCGCACCCATAGCCCTCTCCGACCCCCCTGTGGGTGTGTGTTGTTGGTTCGTCACCTCTCCGCCCTTCCCCTTTCTCGTCTCTCCCTCCCTCCTCGTGAAGCCTCTGGACACCGTCGAGGGCGCCCCCCGAAGCGCGCGAGAGCCGCCTGAGACCCCCCCCATCCCTCCCTCCCTGCCTCTTCGCTCCGTCGGCCTTCCTGCCGTCCCCTCCCGGAGCCCTCCGCCTTCCTCCCTCGTGTCCTCCTTCCTCCATCCATCCCTGTCGGGACGAAGGGGGAGGGAGGGATGGGGGGGAGGGAGGGATGGGGGGGAGGGAGGAGGGAGGAGAGAGAGAGAGAGAGGAAGGGAGGGCGCCAATGTCGACGACCTGCGTCCAGACGACGATGATGCGTCCAGACGACATCGACGTCGACGCCGACGCCGACGCCGACGCCGACGCCTGCGTCGCCGCCGCCGCCGCCGACGACGACGACCGCCACGACGAAGGCGACGACGTCCGCGACGACGACGTCCACCTCGGCGACGGCGACGATGACGTCCGTGCGGAGGCCGAGGCAGAGGGCGACCTCCAGGCCACCTCGCGGGACATGTCGTCCGACGCGCAGACGAAGGCGCCCCTGGCCGTCGTCGTCGCCGCCTCCACGGCCGGTGCACCCGCCGCGGTCGTTGTCGGTTGGTTCGGCTGCGTTTCGGTTTGTTGCGTTCGCGTTCGGGCGGTTCGGCTTGGTCGGTTGTGGTGTCGTCGCTGCGGTCGCTGCGCTCGCCCTTCCGGGCTGCTCGTGTCCTGCCGGGTTCGGTCGGCTCCGATTACGATGCCGGTTCGATTGGTGTTCGGTTGTGCTGTCGCCGCGGGCAGCATTGATCACTCACACACGCACAAACACGCAAACACGCACACGCACAAACTTCACAAGCACACACGTGCACACACGCACGTGCGCAAGCACGCAGGCACGCAGGCACGCACGCACGCACGCACACTCGCACACACGCACGCACACACGCACACACACACAGCGATACCCATACCCATTTTGAATCGAGGAGGGGCGACATGTGGTGGGCCGAGGTGCTTCAGCGTTTCCGGAGTCTGGGGGTCGTTTTCAGGCCACGGGACCGTTAGAAATCGATCTGGGACTTTTGGAGGGGTCTTGGCACGAGCTTCGAGCGGCTGTTGATGTCTGGGCAGAGGAACCGACACAGCTGGCCTTCCTTTGTTTTCGCCTTCTCTGGGAACCCTGGAGGCAGTCGTCGCCGTGGCTCGATTCGCATCGGAATCCTGGTCGGGACACGCCCCGTGAGAGGTCCACGGAGCAGCGGTATCGGTGTGTCGTCGTCGTTGCCGCGCCGCCATCAACGACAATGCGGTTACTCCGTCGTCGACATCCTTGTTCTTGTCGACGTCGTCGTTGTCGTCGTCGTCGTCGTCGTCGTCGTTTGTCTTCATCGTTGACGTCGGCGGCGACAATGTCGTCGATCCTTCGGTCGAGATCCTCCCTCCTCCCTCGCCGTCGCCGTCATCCCTCCTCCCTCGTTGTCGTCGTCGCCGTTGATGACGTCGTCGAAGTCGTATCCGTCGCCGTCGTCGTCGTCGTCGTCGTCGTCGTCGTCGTCGAAGTCGTCGCCGTCGTCGTCGTCGTCGTCGTCGTCGTCGTCGTCGTCGTCTTCGTCGGCGTTGTCGTCGTCGTCGTCGTCGTCGTCGTCGTCGTCGTCGTCGAGGCCGTCCTGGCGACGTCGGCGCGGTGCCGTTGAGAATCCCTCAGGCGTCAGGCGTTTCGTTGCAGTTCTCTCCCTCTCTCTTGCTGTCTTTGCTTGTCTCGTATGTTTTTTGTTTGCAGTTTTTTTTGTTTTTGTTTTTTTTTTCTCTCTCTCTCTCTCTCTCTCTCCCTCGCTTATATATATATATACATATATATATATGTATGCCGGCTTGACGAAAACGCGGAAGCCGATGCCTTGTGTAATTTCGCGATGAATACCCGGACGGATTTTTTATACTTGTTCCCTGACTGGTACAGTTTAGTCACGAATCCACATAATGTACTCATGCATTCTGACGGGGGCTGGAGACATCCCGGCCTCAGCGCAGGAGGGTTCTTGATGCGTGAAGGGGCCCAGGAGCAAGGCTGGAGAGTTCTTGCTTTCGGAGGGTTTTCTGACCCCAGTCTCGATGATTCTTTCGCTGCAGAGTTGGCAGGCTTATCCGAAGTGCTCACGCTGTTCACCATATTGCACGATTCCAGTTTCTCCCGAACTGTGGAGAGCATCGGGTCATGCATGAAAATGCCCGTTCATTTCAACAACCTTTGCAGCACTTATGTGCACTAGTTCCATCGGCGTTCACAGGAACTGCGAGGCAGCATTTGATGCATAGCCGAGTCCATAATAATACTAATAATAATAATAACTTGTAATAACAATAATAATCATAATAATAGTAATAATAATAATAATAATAATAATACTAATAATAATAATAATAATAATAATAATAATAATAATATGCCGGCGGAACAGGAGCGAGGCCGCCAGGAGTGTGCCTGCGCCCTCCATTTGGGCTCCGGGGCTCACTTTCCCTGTGTTTTTTTAAAGGGTTTCGGCGTTCCAGGGCCTCCGAGGCGCCAGCGTTCCAGGGCCTCCGAGGCGCCTGCGATGGTTCCAGGGGGCTCCGGGGCTCACTTTCCCTGTGTTTTCACAGGGCTTCGGCGTTTCAGGGCCTGGGAGCAGACCCGAAAACAGCTGCCTCGACTCTCCATGGGGGTACCGGTGCTTATTTTCCTAGTGTTTTTATAGGGTTTCCGCGTCCTGGGCCTCGGAGGCCGCCGCCTCCGACCCCCCATGGGAGGACGGGGCGGCCGGGGAGGTCCAAAATAGTTCAGGAGGGCCTCCAGAGGCTCCCAAGACGGCCCAAGCGGAGGACGCCCAAGATAGGCCCAAGACGGCCCGAGAGGCCCCCCAAGGCACTTCACGAAGCTTCAAGACGCCTCTCCAGAGCGCTTCAAGAGGCCGAAATCGTAAATTTTACGAAGGTTTTCGAACGATTTTGGCCTTCCAGCTTTTTCGGCTGTCCGACGTTCCAAGACGGCTCAATAGGCCCCCAAGAGCGCCCCAAGACGGCCCAAGAGGGCCCCAAGACGGCCCCAGAGTTCTCAAGACAGCCCAACAGAGCCCCAAGACGGCCCCAAGATGCGCCCAAGAGGGGGTCCGTAGCAATTTTGCCTCAAGTCATTTTGGCTCAAGCGGTTGAGCGTCAAGTATATCTTCTAGTTCACCTCTTTGATCCAGGCGACTGTACCGCATCATCTTCTACAGCTCGCGTTTTTTTTACAACGATGGACTCGCCGACGAGTCGGGGATCATCTCAGCGGGTTCAAAGTGGCATCCCCAGCGCCATGTGCAACGCTTGCGGTTTCTGCGTCCCGCCTGGAAAATGCAGTTTCACCTGTGTCACCAGTCGGAGTGCTCCTACGGCCACGCCAACAACGGAAACTTGCGGATCTTCTGCGTCCTACCCCAACATAGCCGCGTTCGCACCATACCCAGGTTCAGACGGACTTTTGGTTCGTTGCCCAGTATGCAGTCACTGCCCACCATGCAGGAGGCTGCCGTGAACTCGCTCCCCACCATGCAGCTCCTGCCGCCCTGCGAGCAGAGCGACAACGAGCCGTTGGAGACCGACGACGAGTTCGACCACCCGCGCGGGCTCAGCCTGGGCGGGCCCCGGCGCCGCCCAGCTGGCTCCCCGCGAGCGCCCGTCGGCTCGGGCAGCCAGCGGCGCGCCCCCGCTCCACGGCGGCGCCGGAGCAGCGCCGACCAGTGCGCCCGCCATTGCGCCGCGCTCCGCCGCCGGGGCGGCGCCTGCTGGGAGGTTCCGGCAGGCGGAGCCCGCCCGCGCCGGGGGCGGGGCAGCGCCCGGTGTGGGCGTCGCGGCGCGGGCGGGGCGGCCGGTCTGCGGCGGGCGCGCAGGAGCCTCCGGCGGCAAGCTCGCGGCCGCCAGCAGGGCGCTGGAGATGCAGCGGGCCAGGATCCTGGAGCTGAAGCAGCTGCAGGCAAAGCTGCAGCAGGAGGTGCAGGAGGCCAGGCAAAGAATGATCCAGCAGGAGGCCGAACGGAGCTAGAGCTCCAACAGGATGAGCCCGTGGCCAGGGCGTTGGCGCCGATGGAGAAGGCAGCGCCCGTCGCCCCTGGCGCTCCAGCCATTACCACGCTCGTGATCCGCAACCTTCCAATGGCTGTGACGCAGGGCGACCTTCTGGTCCTCATGAGCCGGTCTGGCTTCGCGAACCGCTTGCTTGGGGAGCTACTGGGCGACTGGCGAAGCCGACTGTCCCTTTGCAAGACTATCCTCGGGCCGACTGGCGACGCCGAGCTGAAGGTGGACGATCTGGACACCTTCTTCGCTATCGAGGCCCAGGCCATGCTGAAAGCGAGGGCTCTTCTCGGGATTGATGCTGACGGCTCCGCCAGCGAGGCCAAGGGGCAGGACCCAGAGGAGCAGATCACCCTGCTCGAAGCGAGGGCACTTCTTGGTATTGACGCTGACGACTCTGCCAGCGAAGCCGAGGAGCAGGACCCAGTGGAGGAGGACGACGACGCCTTCGCGGCCAAGCTGGCCGAAGCGAGGGCACTTCTTGGCATTGGCGCTGACGACTCCGCCAGCGAAGCCGAGGAGCAGGACCCAGTGGAGGAGGACGACGACGCCTTCGCGGCCAAGCTGGCCGAAGCTAGGGCACTTCTTGGCATTGACGCTGACGACTCCGCCAGCGAGGCCGAGGGGCAGGACCCAGAGGAGCAGATCACCCTGCTCGAAGCGAGGGCACTTCTTGGTATTGACGCTGACGACTCTGCCAGCGAAGCCGAGGAGCAGGACCCAGCGGAGGAAGACGACGACCTCTTCGCGGCCAAGCTGGCCGAAGCGAGGGCACTTCTTGGCATTGACGCTGACGACTCCGCCAGCGAAGCCGAGGGGCAGGACGACGACGTCGATGCCGACGCGGCATATGAGGCCGCACTGGCCGAAGCGAGAGCTCTTTTCGAGCTCGACGACGACCTCTTCGCGGCTAAGCTGACCGACGACGAGCCCCGCGAGGTCGCTGTCGAGAACGGCGACGGCGCCCAGAAGGTCCCCGTGAGAGTGGCGTGGGCCGACCTCGAGGATTCCCCGAGCGAGTATGACGAGGAGTGGGAGCAGGTGCACGCGCGCGATTGGGCGAAGGTGGCCACCACGAGCCACCTTCCAGCGGCGAAGGCAGCCGACCCTCCGGAGCAAAGCCGGCGCGCCGCCACACGGCGTACACAGCGGCCGCGGCGCCGGCGCCGAGCTGCCGCCCAGCCCGCATCGTGACGGTCACGCCGGGAGAGTTTGGCGGCCACGTTACCAGCTCTCCTGAGGCGCATCAAGTGGCTGCCCCCTGAGCGGGGCGCCTGGCCCCCCGTTCCCTGGCGGATCAAGGGTTTGGGCTGCATCGAACGACGTCTCACTTCCAAGGCCGCCCCGTGCGGGGCTAAGATCCTTTGAGATCGACGCTTTCCATCGGCTTCTCGTTCGACGAGCGGGTGGATTTCCTTTTACGTTTCACATCTGGTCCGGCGCTTTGTCGAGGACCCGCTTGCGCATGGAGAACGGGGCGGCCCCCCGATAGCTCCATTTTCACGCAGGGTCATCGAGGTGGACCTCGGTTTGGACCTTCTTCTAGCACCACTCCAGAGTTAGGGTGGCTTGCTATCAGCAGGTGTGGTCGCCAACCGCTATGTCTTCGCCTACGTGCCAACGGACTTTCACGCTCGGACTACGAAGGGTCACGCGTTTGTAAACTTTATCACCCCGAGTGACGCCCTCGATTTCATCGCCGAGTGGAACGGGTCGCGGCTGGCCATGGCTGGACCCGCCGCGCCCGTCCTCGAGGTCATGGCGGCACAGTTGCAGGGCTACGAGGAGAACGCCAGGAGGTGGAGTGCGAGGCGGCTGCGTCGCACGAAGAACCCTGAGCCCCACCCTTTCTTCGCCCAGAGGTGAACGTTCGGCTGCGCAAATCGAGTGTGAAAAGTGATGGAGGCGGAGAGCAATACACGTTGATGATGAGGAAGTCACCTTGACCTCAACCTCTCATCTATGTGTTGAGTGTCAAACTATCCCGAGGTGGTCGATGGCATATTGGCCTCGATGTCAAGCGGTGATCCTATCCTTTCCTCCTGTCTGGCGCTTTACTGTACTCGATATTATATTTGCTACGTGGACCTCGCAAAGTAGACGCCAGACCTTTAAGTATGCCTAAGTCTCCTTGGCTGCCCGAGATGTGGCTGATAGGTTCTGGCACTTTTTCCTTCTTTTTTTTTCACGAGCTTGCATTCCTTGTGTGCTGGCTCTGCTTTTTGAACACGGCTGTGTAGACTGGGATCGTTCTATCGGATGGTGAAACATCCGCTTATCTCCATACCGTTCCATCCGCCGTTTTATTTCTCAGTTTACCTCCTTTAGTTCCCTATCGTGTCCTCACCATTTCCATGTTCCGTTTTTGTTGGTCGTGCTCACGAGGGCCTCGGTCTGGGCGTTGTCCAGTCAGATCGGCCTATGCACGTCCAATCAGAGCATGGTTCGAGCATGTTGAGACTATGCCTTGTACAAGTTGTCAGTTGGACAGCAGCTCGACACCGCGTTGACTCGCGTTGCTGCGAACGCAGGACAGCCCCCCCGCTCTTCCTCGTCGTCCTCCTCCTCCTCCTCCGTTTGCTCCCGCGTAGCCTTCTTGCAGATCGGATTGTGTTTCATTTTGGATTGAGCCGTGTGGGCTCCGACTCCCGAATGCGGCTCCGACTCTGGCGTGACACGAGCATCGCTAACATCATGCCCCTATTAAAAAAAAGGTGCGCCCAAGAGGGGGACCACGACTCCAAAATTCGAGCCTCTCGCTTGAAGAGTGCCCCAGGAGGCCCCAAGGAGCCCCCAAGAGGCCCCAGGAGGCCCCCAAGATGCACCCAGGAGGCCCAAACGAGGCCTAAAGAGGCCACAAAACAGCCCCGAGGAGGGCCCACAACGGTCCCAAAACGGCTACCGAGAAGCTGCGAAACTGCCTTCACGACGTCCCCGACAGGCCAACCACGAGATCCAAACCAACACCCATGAGGCCTCTGACCCACCACCCAGGGCACGTTGGCGGGAGCAGTGACAGCACTTGTGCACAGCATGTTCCGGCGGGAGCCTTCCGGAACACGCCGCAGGAGGAGGAAGATCAGGAGGAGAGAGAGCTTGAGTGGGAGGAGGAGGAGGAGTGGGACGAGGAGGAGGAAGAGGCCTCCAAGACAGCTCCAAGATAGCCGAAGTAGCTTCCAAGAGGGCCCTGGGCGGCCCACGAGGGCCCCAAGGCGGTACCTGAGGCGCCCAAGACGGCCCGTGAGGGCCCCAAGACGGCCCCAAGAGAGACCCAAGAAGGGAAACACGAACCGAGAATCTGAGCTTTCTACCCCGAGAGGTTCTCGGCAAGTCCCAAGAGGTCCCCAATCGGATCCAAGAGGCCCCCAAGAAGCTCCCAAGAGGGCCGACGAGGTTCCAAGAGATCTCCCAAGGTGGCCCCAAGAGGCACAACTCATTGTTTTACGATTGGTCTTTGATGGGTTTTACTTTTTTCGGCAGTTTGGCATCCCGATGCTCCAAGACGGCCCAAGAGGCTTCCAATACCGCTCCAATATAGAGGAAGAGGCCTCCAAGAGGGCCCCAAGACGGCCCGCGAGGGCCCCGAGACGGTGCTTGAGGCGCCCAAGACGGCCCGAGAGGGCCCCAAGAGCCCCAAGAGAGGCCCAAGAAGGGGAACGCGACCCAGCAGCAGAGCGATCCCCCCAAAAGGCCCACAGGAGGCCGCAATAGGCCCTCAAGTGGTCCGACGAGGACCCCACAAGCTTCCCGAGGGCCTAAAAGGCCCCTAGGAGACGTCCAAGAGGCTTTAAAACAGCCCAAGAGTGCCCTCGATGCGTCAAAACTACTTCCAGGAGGCCCCCGGGAGGCTTCCGGATTGCCTCAATCTGGCCGCAGGTGGCCTCAAGTCGGGCCTCCACACAGCCAAGACGGCCAATGACGGCTTCAGATTGCAGAACCGATGCCCCCAAGGGACCCTCAGACGCCCCCCCGAGAAGCACCCAAGAGGTGCCTCCAACAGCAAGTTGACGAAGCATGCGGAACACCCCAGAAGCTCCTCGGATGCCGTCGCGCGCCTGTGCTTGATAGCGTTTTCCAAGATCGTCCAGCGCTCCCCCGGCCTGGGCTAGAACCTGAGCGCGCGCGAAGCGCGCGCGATGGTTCTTGTGTATATATATACACATGTATCCCTCTCTATCGAGGACGCCTATGGCGAATCACCGCCGCCCTCTGCCTTTTGGAAGCGCCTATGTGGCCGAACGTTGCGGCCAGAGCTCGGCCAAGCTTTCGGACTATGGGCTCCCCCCGTCGTTGCGGAAACCCTTCGGGGAACCCGTGGGGGAGAGAGACGAAGAGGAGTAGAGGGAGGAGACGGGAGGAGGAGGAGGAGGAGGAGGAGGAGGAGGAGGAGGAGGAGGAGGAGGAGGAGGAGGAGGCGGAGGAGGCCTCTTGGGCGCTTCATGGAGTACTATTGGGGCTTCCTGGGAGCTTCCTGGGGGCCTCTTGGGGGCCTTTGGAGACTCCTCGGGGCGCTCTTTGGCTGTTTGAGAACGTTCCTGGCACGTCAAACGCCGTCGGAAGCTACTTTGAGGACATCTCTGGACAGCCTTGGGGCCCTGCTGGGGCGCTTCAGTGTCGTCTTGGAGGCCATCTTGGGCGTCTTGGGTCGTCTTGGGGCCCTCTTGGGGCCGTCCTGGGGGCCTCTTTGGACGTCAGGGGGCCATCTCGGAGGCCTCCTGGGCGCTGCTGGTGGCCGATGGGGCCGTCTTGGGCCGTCGGGAAGCTGCAATGAGCAAACGCCAAAATATGTCAGACACCTGAGGAATGATTTTGGCCTCTTCGGGCCTTCCTGGAGGTCCTCTTGGATGCTTCCTGGGCCGTCTTGGAGGCCTCTTGTGCCGTCTTGAGTCTTGGGCGATCTTGAGCTCATTTTGGGCCATCTCGAGGTCATCTCTGCCCGTCTTGGGCCTTTTTGGGCACTCTTGGGGCCATCGTAGCCGTCTAGGAGACCATCTTGGGGCCGTCTGGAGCGGGAAGATCGACGACGTGGGAAGTTTAGGGGTCATTCTCCCGTGCCGGCGCAGAAGGCCCGGAGCCACATTGGGACTTTTCACATGAAGGACCCAGACTACCCAAAGTTTGACACGCGGTGTACCCCTGTGGCAAGCCAACAGGGGGACCCCATCCCGCCACCTTGCCCAGGTGGTGGGCCAGAGGCCTCTTGCGGATGGCTGTGGGGATCTTTTGGGAGGCCTCTCGGACGCCACTTGGAGGCGACTTTCGGCGTGTCGTGGGGCCTCTTGGGGACTTCCCGGGGTCTGATTCTTTGGCTTACGCCGCACCGCCGACCCCTTGGGACTCCTGCGTATCAGTGTAGCGGCCCGTGCAAGAGATGACTACCGAAGTCGGCGTTCTCCGTGAACCCTACCAGTGTCGCGCGCGACGAAAAGAAGGGCACCCTGAAGTGCAAGACATGCAAATGATGACCAATCGAGCGCGCGTGCTGGGAAGGAAAAGGAGGACGGGGAGAGAAGCATGGGGGGTGAGGCGGAGGATGGGGGGGGACAAGAATCGAAGAGCATGAGGACGAGGTGGAGGGGGGAAGAGGAGGAGGGGGGCGAGGAGGAGGTGGAGGAGGAGGAGGGGGAGGAGGAGGAGGAGGAGGAGGACGAGGGGGACGCAGAGAGGAGGCTCTGGGCTATGGGTTATGGGTTAGAGGTGTCTTGTATGTGCATCGGGATCTCGCGGCACGCCTCTCGGGGGCCTCTCGAAGGCAGTTTTGAAGCCACTTGGGGGCCGAGGTGAAGGAGGAGGGGGAGGAGGAGGAGGGGGACAGAGAGGAGGCTCTGGGTCATTGTTCTGGGTTGGAGGCTTCTTGCATGTGTATCGGGATCTCGCGCCACGCCTCTCGGGGGCCTCTGGAAGGCAGTTTTGAAGCCACTTGGGAGCCGTTTCGGAGCTTCTGGGGATCTTTTTGGGGCCTCCTGGGGGCCTCTTGGGGGCTCCTTGGGGCGTCTTGAGGGCCTCTTGGGAACCTCTGGCGGCCTCTGGGGGCACTCTTGGGGCCCCCTGGGGCTCCTGGGGGCGGAAAGCTAGATGTTTTGAATTTTTGGTCGCCATCTGGGGCCCCTCGTGGTGCCGTCTTGGAGCCTTCTTGGGCCGTCTTGGGGACCTCTTGGGCCGTCTTGGGGCTATCTTGGGCCGTCTTGGGGCCGTCTCGGGGGCCTCTTGGGCCGTCTTGGGGCTGTCTTCGGGGCCTCTTGGGCCGTCTTGGAACGTCTGGAAGCCGAAAAGGCGAAAAGGCAAAAAACACAGAAAAACACAATGGAAAATCATCAATTTTAGCCTCTCGGGGCCCTCTTGGGAGGCTTGTTTGGGACCTCTGGGGTCGTCTTGGAGGCCTCTTGGCCTGTCTTGGGGCCATCTTGGGCGTCTTGGAGCGCTCGTTTAGCGTCCCGGGGCCCTCGTGGGCCGTCCCGGGGCCATTTCGAGGCCACCGGAGGAGTCCTTGCAGGATTTTCGGGAGCGGATGACCCCCCGGGGGAACCGGCCGGACCCCCCCCCCCCTCCAAATCGACCGGACCGGGCTCCCGGGGGAGGGGTTTGGGGAGGGGGAAGATCTCACACGCCGATGAACCCCAAGTGGTCGGCGGATTTGGGCCTCTTGAAGGCCTCCTGGGGCTCCTGGGGCCGTCACTTCGTGTCCCTGGCGGCGGACCCTCTTGGGGCCATCTTTGGGGCCTCTTGGGCCGTCTTGGGCCCTTCTTGGACCGTCTGGGGGCCCTATTGGGCATCTTGAGCCGTCTTGGGGCCATCTTGGGGGTCTTGGGGGACTCTTGGACGGTCAGACGCCCGAAAGGGCGAGAACGTAACAATCCTCACACAACGAACCGAGCATCCATCGCTTTTGCCTCTCAGGGCCCTGTTCGGGGGCCGTTCGGAGCCCTCTTGGGCCGCCGTGTGGGGGGCCTCGTGGGCTGTCTGGAGGCCACCTGGAGCGTTTCGGCGCGATGTGCCGGCGGCTCGGGGCACTCTCGGGCCGTCTCGGGGGCTTCTTGGGGCCCTCTCGGCCCATCTGGGAGCCTCTTTTGTTCTTGCCTTGAGGAACGTCGTGCGGCAACACGCGGGGGCACGCGACGCGCCACAAGAAATCCGGAACATGTGGGGCGCAGGTCCCCAAGTACTTGTCAGTTCTCAGGACAGGGGGCGGATAATTCGAGGGATCTGAGTTCGTGCCTCAGGGACGGCAGCATATACATACGTATACATACACATGTACACATGCATACGTATCATAAACATGTGCATGTGTTATATGTGTATGTGCAAATGTATATATGTATATATATACACACCTCTACACCTGTATCTTGTCTGCTTGCCTGCCTGTCTGTCCTCCCGTCTATGTCTGTCTGTATGTACCATGTCTTTGCGACTCGTGTTTTTTTTCTGGTTCTCCATCTCTCGATGTATCTAATATCCTTCCTTCTCTATCCCTGTCTCTCTCTGTCCGTACGCGTCTGATTCTGAGAACGGCCCTATCCTGACTTTCCATAGGCGAAAACCAGCCATGTCATACAGATCTTTTTTGTTTTTCTCTCTCTCTCTCTATCTATATATCTTCTCGTCCAGAGTATCACCTCTCCATCCAGAAGGGCATGCGAATCGAAGAAGATCACCCCGAGGGACCGAGAAGAACCAAGTCTCTCTGCCTCGTCTTCCGAGGCGTCCTGACATGATTGCCATGAGGGGCACTCCTCTGGATGAGCTCAGACCGGTACGTGGTGGCTTATCCTGCTGGCCAGCCAAAGACTATACGTCTGCCTCCTCTGCTCGCGCTGCGCCTGCGCATGGCCTGCCCAGCTTCTCTGGAGGCACCGCCGGTGCCCCTCAGGCGGACCTGCACGCGGACTGCCAGGCGAAGGCGGAGGACTTCGAGGCGGAGCAGAAGTCCAGGGCGGAGGAGCTCAAGGCCGCGGGGCTGCTCTGCTCTGCCCTCGGTCGTCGGACTCCAGGCGGGCGCCGTCGAACAGGGGTTCGACCTCGCGGTCCTTGCCGCGCGTGTCGATCTCGGGAGGCCTCGCGTGCGTGGGCCATCGCACGAGACCGCCCCAGGGCCCGAACATGTCCTCATCCGCCGCCTGCCAAGGTCCCCAGAGAGCGAGCACCTCGGCGCGGTCGTTCTTTGCGAATCTCCGCCTTGCACAGGGGCCCTTGGAGAAGGGCCCTGCCTTCTTTGAAGGCCGTCCCGTCCCCCTCACGACCCCCCACCCGCCCCCATTGGTGCGTGCCGCCAACGACGCCACCTGAATCCGCGAAGTACGATCAAGATCACTGAGCGCGTGCCGTGGACGCTGGGAACGGAGGGGTGTCGAGAACTGAGCCCCCCCCCCCCCAGAATGCAAGGGAGGGAGCGGGGGGGGTGCGAATTGGGGGCTCAAGTCTGGGGGGGGGTTCGAAGCGACCCCCTCCCCTCTGAGTGTTAGAGGCGTCAACGAAACGCGTTCTCTCAGACCACTGTAGGTCCGAATTGTCCCCCCCTCCCCACGCCCCCTCTCCTGGCGAGCGGAGCCCGCTGGGGGGCGCCGCCAGGGGTGCGGGGATGGGGGCCCCGCGCCGACGCCAGAGAAATCCGCGCCATCCTCGTCCTCTCGAACAGAAAAAAACACACCATACAGTCGAAACCGATGGTCAGGATGGGCCACCTTCCCCAGGGTACCTTTGCATCCGTGCCTCTGTGGTCCATCCTTGACTACTTTCGATGGCCCGCCGCGCTCGATAAAGCTTCAGCACGGGCGTCCAATCTAGCTTGCATCCTTATCGCGCATCCTTACCATCAGTTCTGACTGTACCAGATCACGCTGCCAGACCTGGCTGGGCCTTCGGGGGGGGGGGAACCCAGAGCTGTTTCCGTAGGGGCATCGTACCAAGGCATCCGCGGGGGGGCACAGGCCCACGGCAGGGGGAGACGCACCGACCCCCCATCGCCAATCGGCCGCTCATCGCCAATCGGGGCCTGGGCACTCGTTCCCACCCAGGAACATGTGTTTTCGCCGTGGAGTGCCTGTCGCCGATCTATCTACGATGTACCGCCGATTCCATGTCAATGTCCCCCCCCTCTGAGCCAGCCCCCCCCCCTGTCGCTTCCCCTCATTATGCGTTCCGTCCAGTGTTTCTCATGCCACGGCGCGGCGGCAGCATGGGCGGGCGCGTTCAAGGCCGAAGACCCCCCAGAGAAGAATCGACATCACTCAACCACATACTGTGTATGCGTCGGCTCCCCAGGGGCGATACGAGTGCTCAGAAGTATGACAGCACATTTTCGGTGGGTGGCGGCCTCTGGCCACACCGCTTTGGCAACGACACGCGATCTGCACCATACTTGTGCTGCATGTGTGGCTCGGACGTGCGCCTCCCAACGGGGCACACACTACATGTGTCCTCTTGCGCCTCAGAGAGAGAGAGAGAGAGAGAGACGTACCGATGCCCATACAGTGTCGTTTTTAATACATGCTCCGCGTGCGGATCATGTGTTAAACATGCATGGCTTTGATATTAGAAACAACGATGAGTTCATGCATACATTTAACATCCCATGTATTAAAAACTGCCCTGTGCCCTCCCTGGCTTTCGCCGCGTTGGCCCTCCCGTGCGCCCTCGTCGCCTCGGCCCGACCCGCCCCGGAAGCTTGGCCACGGCGCGCGCCCCTGGAGCGGCCCAGGGCGGAGCGGCTTCGCCTCGCGGCCCTGCCCTGCGCACCCCCCCCCGAGGGGCGGGTGGGCGCGGCGGCGCTGCGGGCGATGGCCTCCGGGGGCGGCACTGCGTCTGGCGGACGGGTCGGCCACCGCCCACCGCATGCACATGTCGGTGTCGCGAGGCTAAGCCCTTGTGTGCTGCAACGCGACCGACGTTTTCTCCACACTGCGTTTCGTGCCCTGCGGGCAAATCGGAACTTGCACTCCGAGGCGGAGCGCCACTGTTTGGACGCCCGAAATGGGTACGGAAAGACTGGGCACAGTGCCCAACAGCAAATGTTGTCCCGAACCAACAGCGGCCGCTGTGAGGCAGTCGGCCTTGTGTCTCGAATGGACACGGGCCGCGGCGACACCGACAGCGAGTCCTGTTCAGAATGAACAGGATCCGCTGTTGGGCATTGTACCCATTCTTTCCGTACCCATTTCGGGCGTCCAAAACCCTGGCGGCCTCCGGGGGGACGCCCCCGCGGCTCGCGCGGGGGCGGAGACCGGCGCCGCCGCGACAGCGACCTGCCGCCTCCTGCCCGCAGGCGACGGCAACGAGGGCGGCGACGCTGACGACGACCGGCGACCGACGACCGACGACGACGGCGACGAAAGGGATCGACGACGGGGACGGCGACGAGGACTACGTTACGTAGTCCTCGTCGCCGTCCCCGTCGATCGCGACCCCTGTCCTACGTCGTAGGACAAGGGTCGCGATCGACGAACAACCAGCGACGGCGGCGGCGACGGCTGCGGCGACGAGAGCGACGAGGATAAGACCGATGAACGGCGGCGGCGATGACCGACGGCGACCCCGCCACCGCTGGAGGCGCTGGCCGAGGCGAAGAAGGCGATGGCCTCCGCTCCTCGACGCGTGGAGTGCGGGGGTTGCGAGGGGGGCAGGTTTGCAGGCGGGATGGGGGCGCGGGCCTCTGGTCCGAGTCTTGGGTTGTGTACATGCGCACTGCCCGATGTGAAGCTGGTCAGGGGCTGCTCGACAGCAAACCACTACGAAACTGCTCGATAAACCCGCCCAGCTGCTTGTGTGCAGACGGTGGGCGGCCTACGACTCCACCTGTAGGTTATTCTTGCTTCGTCTCTCCACGTTGTATTGCTCTTCGCTTTGGGTATCTCGATGTAACCTTGGCCTTCGGTGCACGGGCCCATGGCCTTGATTCACGTTCCTGTAGTGAACGACGATGATGACAGTGATGATGTTGGCGCGATGGTAATGATGGTGTTGGTGGCGATGGTGATGGTGGTGATGAAAGTGATGCCAATCTCGACGAGCGATGCTGATGGTAGTAGTGATGTTGACGGTATGTTGAATAGCCGAATGCGCTCCGATGGGGAACGAGTACGCAACAACATACTAGCTTTTGAAAGCTTGCACGTGGAACGAGGCAGTACGCGGGATTTGCGGATAAACGGATAAACAGCTGAACGCAATCCGAAGATAGGGGGCACATCATTCAACAACTTATAGAAGGGACGGAAGAGAAGGAATATGATCATGGATGGTGATGGTGATAGTGATGGTGATAATGATGATTCTCATGATGTTGATGGTGGTGGTCGTGTACGGAACACACGGCTCGCTTTTTGTTTCATCGGACGCACTCTTGGGCCCCGTGGACACGCGGCGGACGCAGGCGCGAGCAGTCGCCGCGCCGCCGCATTGCCTGCGCGATGGCCGGCCGCAGGCGATGGGCACAGGTCCGCGCCCCCCCCCGCGCGCGGCTGGTGCCCATCTCTGCGCTGCGCAGGCACACGCGCCAATTCGCGGTTCATTGGGCGTGCGCCCCGCGTTCGTGCGAACGACCGAAAAAAAGGTCCAGCTCGACGTTTGCGCTGCATCCGAAAGGGGATCGCGAGGGAACGGCCGAACGTGGTCCTGTCTGCCGTTTGCGCCGCATCCGAGCGTGGACAGCGAGCGATTGAACGATCGGCCCTGTGTTGTCTGCGCCGCATCCGCGCGAGGATCGCGAGCGAACGACCGAGAGAAGTCCAGGCAGTCTTGCGCCGCATCCGCGCGCGGATCGCGAACGATCGACCAAACTTTCCCAGCGCGCGCGCCGCACCCGCGCGTGGAGCGCGAGCGATCAACGATTTCCATGTTGGCGCCCGTGCCGCATCCGATCGAGGATCGCAATCTGCGACCGAACGAGATCCTGGTCCTGGCCTGGTGCGCCGCGTTCGAAGGCGGGGCGCGATCGCTGCAGCCTCGCGTGCGCGCGACCGCGAGGGGCCCTCTCGTCATCCGCTCCGCCTCGCGTCAGGTTCGCGAGTTCGTTTTTCTTGCGTGCAACGATGTTGGATCTTCAAGTTCCCGGCCAGCTGTAACGCCCGCGCGAAACGCGTCGAGGCGCATCTGCGAGATGTCATCGCGGTTTTAAGCGCGAATCCAGTTGCGGCGAGCGCCGCGCGCTTCGTCTGCCAGGGGGGCCTCGCGCTGCGCGCGCCCCGTCGAGCAGGACGTCGTCGGGCTCGACGCCTGCGCGAGCTCCTTCGTCCAGGACGGATTCGACGGAGGGGGGGCGCGCCGCGGCGAGTGTTGCAGAGGCCGAGGCGACCGTGTCCGTCGTCGGCGACGGCGCGTCGACGCGGGGGTCGAGCGACCCCGCTTCCGCGAAGGTGGTTGCGCTCGCGCGCGAGCCAGCCGCGGCCGCGGCCGCGCGCGCCGGCGACGGGTTAGTCGCCGTCAGCCTCGCCGAGATGCCGTCGGCTTGCGGGCCGTCGCCGGCGCCGCGCGACTGGCTCGACAGTCAGGCGCCCGCGCGCGCGTTTTTTTTCGCCCGGCGCCCCCGCGCGGCACGCGCCCGAGGGGCGCGAGTCAAACCGGCCCGGGCGAAAGGGATCGCGCAACTCTTCGTTTATACAGACATGACGAAGCGGCTGCCCCGCTGGGCGGTTGCGCAGCGCCGACCACAGATCTGGAGGCGCGCGCGCCCAGAGCGGTGCCGCGGCGTCGCGACGCATTTCGCCCATGGCGTGGGCGATCGCGTGCGACAGGTGCGCCCTGGCCGCGAGTTTCACGAGCCAGTTGGCGGGCGATGGCCCTTTCGCGGGCCTGGTGGCTGCGATGGCGCGCCGAGACGTCGTCATGCAGATCGCGCTTCGCGCGGCCCTCATCGCGCGGCCGCCGCCGGCCGCTGCTCGCCCGCGTCGCGGCCAGGCGCCCTGAGCGCATGAGACCGCCGCTCCAGCGGTCGTTTGCGGGAGTGGGCAGATCGCCCACGCGGCGTCAAGAGCAGAATTTTCGCCTGCGCGCCGACCGCGAGCGCGCGACTTGCAGCTTCCCCGGCTTCTCAAGGCGGCAGCTGAAGGGCGGGCCCAACTTGGGCCGCCCAAGGGGCCCACGCGGGGCCCAAGGGAAAAACCCATCATGCCGGCGGTGACTACGGCCAGGGGAAGTCAGGTGAGCCTCAGGGCCTGGTCAGTGGCACAGGTAAGCGCGGCGCCGCGCCGGGCGCGCAACAGCCTCGCGCGCCGTTGCGCAAGCGCGAAGCGCGTGGATCGCGCGCCTGTGCTTTTCTGGCCGCGCGATCAGCCGCGTCGGTGACAGGGCGCGGGCATGCCCGCATCGCGTGTGCCCGCGGGCAGGTCATCATTTGAAGCATCGCGGGCGGGCCGTGCCGAGCTTGACGGGCATGGCGCGCCCGCGTTCTCCCCCGCGCGCGACGGGCCGCCGACGCGGATTTGCCCGCGGCGAGCTCCGAGCTCCTCCTCCTCCTCCTCCTCCTTCGCCTCCTTCTCCTCCTCCTTCTACTTTTTCTCTTTTTCCTCTTCCTCCTCGCCCGCCTCCTCCTCCTCCTCCTCCTCCTTCTCCTCCTCCTCCTCCTCATCATCATCATCATCATCATCATCAGCATCAGCATCAGCATCAGCATCAGCATCAGCATCATCGCGCCAACACCAGCATCAACATCATCATTAGTACCATCCTTTTCGCGGCAATGCGCCCCCCCTTGAGGTCAGGCGTTGCCCACTTCCCGTCCCTGTGGGGTTCTGCTGCGTCGTTCGTCTGTTGTCATTGCCGTGTCGTCGACCCGTCTGTGGTCGTCGCGTGCAGTCCTCGAGGCAGCGTCGAGCCTTGGCAGGTGGGTTTCGCCAGTGGCGGGGTGTTGAGATCCTCGCCGACCCCTCCCCCTGTCATCTCGGAGAGTTGCGGCACGGCCCTGGTTCCTTCCTTGTTTCCCCCTCTGGGTCTTCGTAGCATGCTAGGTCTGGACCCTGGCGTGGTTGGTTTACCTGCGGACGAAGCAGGTGCACAGGCCTCCAGACCGCTTTTCGAATAATGTGTGCGGCAGGTTTTTGGGGTGATTCTGGGTTAACCCCAACCCCGTTCGGGGTGCCCCCCATGGGCGCAGAAGGGGGGAAAAGAGCCAGACGCCAGGCCCTTTGTCGTCGCGCTTTAGTGTGGTTTAGTCTGGTCTTCTTCCGTTTCGGTGTCAAAGTTTGGGTGCGGCAGTGCGCAACCTTTCTGGATCGACCGACGGCGGGGGCGGTTGGACCCTCGGGTCTGTCACCTGCCTCGCGACCCAGGAGGGACAGTGACTGCGCCCCTGGCCCAGGCAAGTCGCATCGAGACCCGTGATTATATCTGGCGCCCCACTTGGGCCCTTAGACGACGAGCCGGTTTCAACGACTGGTTGTTTGGCCCTTCCTCTGGGCTGGGGGTTCAGAGGAGGTGGTAGCGGGCGTCCAGCGTTGCGCCCAGCTGCGTCGGAGGGTGGGCTGTGCAAGCTTTGGTTATCGATTCTCGCTGGGGTGGCCCCGCTCTGGGCTGTTTGGTGTGTGCGCGTCGCTGTTCGATGTTGTTTCGTGTGGTTTTGGGTGCGCATTTTTGCGCCTGCAGCTGCGGGCGGCGTCCTTTTGGCAGCCGCCACGTGCTGATGCAGGCCCCGCGCTTGGCATCGAGGGCGGCTCGGGCTAGGTTCGTCCTGCCCTCCGTGGTGCCTGAGGGCGCCCTGTGCTGTTCTCTCATGTTCTTGGAGAATCTTATGAGTCTGTTTCAGGTCCTGCCGTAATCTCCCTGCGTAAGGTTGCGCGCGCGCTGTCTCCTCCAGGCGGTGTGCTTCGCTGGCGGCCCGCACAAGCTGCGGCGTGATGTCTTCTTGCGTGAGACCCGTTCCTTTTCGCCGCTTACGTGTGTGCAGCTCTTTTCCCCTGCTGTCCTCCCGCGCCCCTTCGTGCCCCAATCTATTTATCGTCGCGCTCCGCTCGTGTCTTCGACCGCCACTTGCACTGACCTCGTGCCCGTTTGTGCCCGCGGACTTTCGGACGGTGCCAGGGCGAGGATAAGCCCGTTCCAGAGCGTCCCGCAACGCTCTCAGAGCGTTCGGGAACGCTCTGAGAAGGCCGCGGCGCCCGAGACATTCTGTAGAGCCGCGGGATCTCAGAGATTCTCGAAGCATCCTCCCCCGAAGTTGTCCTCGTCCTGGCTCCGTCTCAACTGACCTCGTGCTCCCTCGTGCCCGCGGAGGTACTGAGTGTGCACTGATTCTTCCAGAGGCTGCCGCCCCTGTGCGCCCCCGCACGCGCGCGCGGGCTGCAGCGTGTCGCACGGCGTCGGCGGCCGTCGAGGTGATCGAGGAGACCAGCAGCGGGGCGGAGAGCCAGAGCTACGGCCTGGGCCAGGCCAGCGGCAGGAGGAGGAGGAGGAGGAGGAGGAGGAGGAGGAGGAGGAGGAGGAGGAGGAGGAGGAGTTGGAGGAGGAGGAGGAGGAGGAGGAGGAGGAGGAGGAGACCGGCGGCGGCGCTGGATGTTAGGGGGGGGGGAGTTGCGTCAGTTGTTGGCGCAAGGGGCGTCCCGCGCGCCCCCGCTGGAGCGCTCCTCGGCCAAATGTCTGCGACGGCACGCGCGCATTGAGATGGCCAGGCGGAGGGCCAGAGCGACGGCCCGGGCCAGGCCCGCGGCCCACTCCCCGCGCGGCCTCTGGGCAGAACGGGCGGCGCGCCAAGACAGGCGAAGCACATCTTGCACAGGCATATAGAATTTCGTCCGCCGACGACTCGTGTGCACCGTGCCGCGCTGGCGTCTCCCGAGGCGTCGTCGATCCTCGACCCAGGGATGTCAGGCGATCGCACACATGGATCAATGGGGCGTGGATTAGCGACGGGCCCCGTTTCCATGGGACATCGCGGATTCCCGCCGCCGATCGAGGCGGCACCAGCCGCATGGTGGGGAGGGCACTTCCCCCGATCCATGGATCAGGCGACCGCGCGCCAAATCCATGGATCGCTAATTCATGCTTGCGCACCCGCGGGAATGTTGCGGTGCCTGGTCTTCTGGCCGTCGGGGCCGAGACAAATACGATGTCCCGTGGAGCGTTGCAGCGGGGCCTGACAGGAGGAGGAGGAGGAGGAGGAGGAGGAGGAGGAGGAGGAGGAGGAGGAGGAGGAGGAGGAGGAGAGAGCAGGAGGAGGAGAGGAGGAGGAGGAGGAGCAGGAGGAGGAGGAGGAGGAGGAGGAGGAGGAGGAGGCTATGATGCCCAGTGGCGCGCCGGAGCGGGGCCTGACAGGGAGTCCGAGCGGTGAACGGGCACCGTTCTCGCACGTCGGAGGTCCGCGCGCCTGTCTCGGGTGGGCGCGGGGCCCCCTCTGGCGGCGCCCCTCGGCGCCTCGCGTCGGGCGCGCCCCGCGCGCCAGGGGCGGGTGCCCTGCGCCGACCCAAGAAAGCCGCGCGGGACTCGGAGAGTTTGTGCTGACGTCGTTGGCAGTTTCTAGCTGGGCATCGCTCGGACCTGTGCCTGTTTGCTCGGCGGGGGTCATCGAGGAGCATCCTGGATCATCATGCGGAACAAATGCCACGCGCGAAACCGGGCAATGCACGGGGAGTGGACGTCCCACTTGGGAGGGCGCGGGGCGTGTGACTTGTAGTCCGGTGCTGCCCCAGGCGTCCCTGGTCCAAGTCTAGAGAGTACGAAAGTACGAATTCCACGACCAAAACACAGTTGGTCCTTGTTGTGACGCACTTGGTTTTTGCGATGCAGTGTCTGCTTGCGTTGCATGTTCTTTGTGCGTTGCAGTTGTTGTTGCCCGATGCTGCGGCTTCTCTTGCGCTGCAGCTTTGCCGGTGCAGCTTCAGTCTAGGATTCCGCGAGTGAGATTAGAGTTGTTTTGAGAGGCCCGTCTAGTCAAGTCGGGTTTCCCTTTGATTTGAAAGCAGGAGAGAGGAGAAAGGGGTCATCAGTAGCCGTGCCAGCTCTTGTGCCTCAAAGCATCTCCAGGCGGTGGGACATAAGAAACCTTCGCCTCGAGCGGCTCACGATACTCGCTCCTCCTCCAGGAGGAGGAGGAGGAGGAGGAGGAGGAGGAGGAGGAGGAGGAGGAGGCTCCTCCTGGGAGCGTCGTTCGATGATCCCCCGGGAATTGCGCGGGCCCACCGAGCCGCATCGAGGGGCCTCGGTGGACCCGCGCACGGTGGCGCAGCACTCGCGCCGAGGACCCTCGCCTCCTCCTCCTCCAGCTCCTCCTCCTGCTCCTCCTCCTGCTTCTCCTCCTCCCTCCTCCTCCTGCTCCTCCTCCTGCTCCTCCTCCTGCTCCTCCTCCTCCCTCCTCCTCCTCCTCCCTCCTCCTCCTCCTCCCCTCCTCCTCCTCCTCCTCCTCTCCCTCCTCCTCCTCCTCCTCCTCCTGAGCCGCGCAGGGCAGCGGAACCCGCCGCGCGCGCCGGCGCCGCCCGCGTCCACGAGGTGTCGCTGTTCCAGACCGCCCGCTCGGCGCTGTCCTCCAGCGCCGGCCCCGGCCCGACAAGCCCCTCTCCCCCCCCGCGGCTGCGCCCGCCCCGGCCCTGGCTGCCGGGGGCGTCCGAGGAGAGGGTCGGGCCGAACGGAAGGGGGGGATAGGGAAAGGGGGGTTCAGAAGTCTGCCGCATGCAGCTTGTTTCGGCCCCGCCGCCGGGCCCTTCCCTTGATACCCAGCGCCGGGAGGCGCTGAGAAAATCAGCTACGTGAGCTGATTCTCTACCCTACCCGTTGCTATCCACCCCTCTCGTTTCACCCGAGAGGGGTGAGGGCGTTTGCGTGTTCGCTGGCTCTCGGGAGGAAGTTTTGTGGTTCTTGGGCTCTTGCTCGCCTCGGGGTGCTTTCCAGCGGCTGCGCCTCGTCGACGGCTTTCCGTGAGTGCCCGGATCGCCCCGAACGGCCGCCGGAGGCTTGAATTATGACCCGAGAACCACGAGGCGTCGAAGAGGGGGTCAGGACTAGGCGTGTGTGTGTGTGTGTGTGTGTGAATATCATGGCCAGGGCCATGAGATCTCCCAGATCTCATGCCCCCCCCTCATCATCTTTCACAGCGCTTTTCCTGACCCACCCCCGTCCGCGCCCGTGCCTTTGGCCATGCAGTGATGCGCCAACCCCCCTTCTCCCCTGCTGGCCCCCCCTCATTTTTGGCGCACCTGACGTGGGCTCCAGGCAGTTTGGGCGCCCGATTTGGGCTTGAGGCCTCGATTCGGTGAGGAGGAGGAGGAGGAGTAGGAGGAGGAGGAGGTGGAGGAGGAGGAGGAGGAGGTGCAGGAGGGGGAGGGGGAGATGGAGGAGGAGGAGGAGGAGGAGGAGGGGGAGGAGGAGGAGGAGAAGGAGGAGGAGGCGGAGGCTGGGGACGTGATGCTTAGCGGCACGCAGAGAACCGCTGGAGGCGGAGGTAGGAGGAGGACCCGGAGGCCGGAGCAGACTTCTTGGATCCCTCTGGGCGGCTCTCGTCGCCTCGGCGGGGTCGCTTCCAAATCCCCCCCCCCCCCCCCCCCCCAATGGTGGTGCGCACTCCCGGCTTTCCCACCCCCCCCCACCCCGCGGTGGGGGTTTTTGGAATTTCGACCCCTGCACTCAGACATGTCAGGGTTTACGTCGGGCCTGTCTCTCTACAGGGGGAATATCCAAAAATAATCACAACATAGTCTGGGGACGATTTTTTGACTGTTTTTGAGCATTTGAAGGGTATTGTCAGAGTTTTTTATTTTTCGCCCAAAATTCCCCCTGTAGGGGGACACGCCCGACTTGAATCAAGCTTCAGGGCGCCAACATCGCAGAGCGGATTTCGCTCGGAAAACGCTGGGATGGACCCGGATTGTCCCGGAGATTGTCGTTCGGGACTTCGAACTGAATTTCGTGCGGATTTTTTGGCCAGGAATGAAGATTAGAAACAATCCACGCGAACTTCACTCCGTTTTTCACTTGCCGTTTCGGGGTTTTGCATTGAGAGCAATCCATGCGACAATCCGCTGCAGCACGTCTGCAAGGTCGGTGCAGGAACAAGGTTCTGCAAACATCCAAGCGGAGGTTTCTCGCTGTTTTCGGTTTTTGTGGGTCCTTCGCTGGGCCCCGGAGGTTCTCCCTTTCCAGGGTCGGGGCTTGCGTTCCTCGTGGTACGCTTAAGTCGGGCCTGTCCATCTGCAGGAGGAATGGTCAAACATAGTTACATTATCCCAGTGCGACCCTACCTAGGAGTTGGAACCCCTAGGAAAGCAGCATGAGTCGTAACAGTAACGCTAAGCTAAAGCTAAACTAAAGCTAAGCTACAGCTAAACCACAGCTAAGCTACAGCTAAGCTAAAGCTAAGCTAAAGCTAAGCTAAGTGTAAGCTAAAGCTAAGCTAACGCTAAGCTAAAGCTGAGCAACAGCTAAGCTAAAGCTAAGCTACAGCTAAGCTAAATCTAAGCTAAAGCTAAGCTAAAGCTAAGCTAAAGCTAATCTAAAGCTAAGCTAAAGCTAAGCTAAAGCTAAGCTAAAGCTAAGCTAAAGCTAAGCTAAAGCTAAGATAAAGCTAAGCTAAAGCTAAGCTACAGCTAAGCTTAAGACAAGCTAAATCTAAGCTAAAGCTAAGATAAAGCTAAGCTAACGCTAAGCTAAAAGCTAAGCGAAAAGCGAAGCGAAACGCTAAGCTAAAGCTAAGCTACAGCTAAGCTAAAGCTAAGCTAAAGCTAAAGCTAAAGCTAAAGCTAAAGCTCCCTGGGGACTGGGGGGAACCGCTCCCAGGGGACTGGGGGAACCGCCGGGGCGGTGTGCACTGCCCGGCCCCTGTAAGCTAAGAGAGTAAGAACCCTTCTAGGCAGAGCCTAGGTAGGGAAAAATGGTCGGGGGGCGATTGTTGTTTCAATCATTTTTGGACTATTTTGAAGTACTTTTGGCTATCTTTAACTTTTCGTCTAGAATCCGCCTGTCGGGGGACATGCCCGACCTAGTGTTACGTTTTCTGGCGGTCGATCCGAACTTTCCAGGGTTGCGGCACCGACCTCTGCTGGCCGCCATTCCCAGGCCCGCCGACGTCGCGATTTTGTTCACAGCGCGTTCCTCGGAGGTCTTCGCCTCTTCCTTCGGACGGGTTTTCCATCCCGAGTCGCTGTTCTACGGCGCTGTGGCCAGGCGAGGGTTCCCAGATGCAGACAGAGACAGCGGCAAAAACCGCCAGCTTGTTTTTTGTCAAGACATTGGATGGCTGGGACCTGTGGTCAACCTCTGACGCCGCGGGTCCATCCTGGGATGAGCTTGGGGCAGAATTTAGAGGGAATCCGTGCGCGGCGACGAGGCGGGCCCAGGTGCTCCAAACATTCAGAATCGGTTAAACCGTCCATCATGACTGTAGCACGGCGAGATCCAGGCCTCCCAACTCGGGCCGGACTCCATCGATACGGGGTCGGCGGATGGCGCCGCTTTGCCGACGCATCGACGAGGCATCGCCATCAGGGGCCCCGTTTTCTCCATCCCGACGTCGCTGGTGCATCGCCGACGCGGCGCAGTTTTCCGACCCGGTCCGTTCATCGAGTAGGGGTTCACTTACAGAATTGGTTTTCCCCGAAATTGATTTTCGTCGCATCTAGAAAGTAAAACGTCCGTGAACTGCCACGTATTCCTTCGGCGATTCGACGAACAACATCAATTTTGGGGTATATCAATTCTGTGTTTGACCTCCTACTCGAATTCACGCCCCATTCGAGCGACGGAAGAGAACGGTGTCGACCGCGCCGGCGTTTGCGCGAGAGTTTCGCGCGCAAGGTCAGTATCGTTTAACCGACCCCCATCCCCATCCCCATCCCCTTCGAGATCCCCGCAAAATTACTCCCCCCCAGTTGGGGATACACCCCTCGAAACCGGAAGGGAACGGCCTATATCCCCATCTAGGGGTAAACCGGCCAGTGGGGCCCAGGCCACGCCGCTGGGGATGGGGGTCGGATAAACGATGCTCATAACGTCGCGCGCAGGCGCCCCCCGTCTCCTCGCGGTGTGCCACGCGGGCGGCCCGCGCGAGCCGCGGCGTGGGGTCGCTGTGTTGTCTCGCGCAAAACCCGTCTCTTTTCGTTTCTCGTTCGGCGGACCTCCACGTGGAGGGTTTCTCCGAAGGGTCCTCCTCCTCCTCCTCCTCCTCCTCCTTCCTCCTCCTCCTCCTCCTCCTCCATCTCCCCCTCCCCCTCCTGCAACTCCTCCTCCTCCTCCTCCTCCTCCTCCTCCTCCTCCTCCTCGGGTCGCCTACGGCCCCGGGGGATACCGTGCAGAGAAGGTACTTTATGGCCGTCGGCCCATCCCGCCACCGTGCGCGAGATGTGGGTATGAAGCCTACTGCACATTCGTTGGGATCTCGTGGGAGGCCTTTCGGGGGCCTGCTGGGGGCAGTTTTGAGGCCTCTTGGGGACCGTTTCAGGAGTTTTTTGGGGTGGGCCTCCTTTTGGCCTCGGGTGAAGGCATGGCTCCAGGGCGATCGATGTCAGCCGGCCGCCCTTCCCAGGCCCGGGGGCCACCAGCCGCGCGGCCGAGGTGCGGACCTGGCGCGTTTCGAGTCCGTGCGGTTCGTGCAGGAGCGGCCCGCGTGCGCGGCTGGACGCCGCGCCCGCGCCTCTGTGCGGTACGATCGGGATCAGTCGTCCAGAGTTCCGAATCATCAGGGCCGGGGGTTTGTCTGCAGATCCGCGCTTCGGGGGCCCAAGCCGGAGTTACCCCGCACCGCAGTGATCCTGGAGACTTCGGGCGCCCAACTTTCCCGAATCCTCAGGCCCGGGGGAGGGCAGGGTTACTCAGCTACGGGTTCGCGCCTCGGGGGCCCAAGCCGGAGGTACCCCAGGCCGCAGTTATCCCGGATATAATACGAGCCTCCAAGTCGTTGCGGGAAGAGCAGGGGCGAAGGGCGGCAGCAGTCTCGGTCTGTCTTTGGACAGGGCTTGTTGTCGCTGTGGCCGCGAAGGTTGTCGGCTTGGCGCATGAGGTCGCCTGCCCAACAGCAGCCGCCGCCGTCGGTTTTGGGCAGCGCTCTCAGTTGGGCATCGTCTCCATGTGTGTTTCCGTATCCGTGTCTGGCGCGATGCCAAACACCTGTTCGTTCGCCGGGCGTCCCCTGTGGCAGTTGAGATCTTCGCTCGTGAAAGTTTCGATTCCCCGCACCGAAATCTAATCCTTTCGAGAACGAAGGCAACTGGGGATACATTTCCAGGGAGTTCCTAGTCGGACGCGCCATTATCGAGGACCGACGCCCCCATGGTGGATCCAAGGATTGTGATGGGCTTGTTTTCCACCACCACCACAAGTTGGAGGGGGGAGGGAGTCCTCCTCCTCCTCCCCCTCTTCTTCTTCCTCCTTCTCATCCTCCACCTCCTTCCCCCTCCAACTTAAGGTGGTGGTGATGGTGGAAAACAGGCCCAACAGATTGGGTCCAAATTGCGGATTGCGTGTGGGTCGCCGTGCCCCCTGTTGCCCACTCCTGGCCTTTCTCTCGACACGATCGATCCGATTCAATGTCGATTCAGCCCGATCCTATCCGATATTTGATTTCGGCGCTCCAGCCATTCGAAACTGTCAGGTGCCTGAAAGAGTGCGCTACAGTGCAGCCCGGCGTGACCGATCCGATTCGATGCCGACGCCCTGCTGCTGTAGCTCGGGTCGATCTATGGAATCCAGACAGGTCGAGGCACTCAGTGCGCATCCAAATCCAGTCTGGGAGAAGCCGAGGAAGCTCCGGCGCGAGCCGGGGGACAGCAGGAGTCGTCAAGCTCTAACGAATTTGGTCTCCCTGCCGCCATCCTGGCCCAGATGTGTCGGTTCCGTTGGCCTGGCCCTGCTGGTAATTGCCCTGGCGGTAGGCTGCAGCCTGAACGCCGAAGGGTGTTGTTTCTGTACCTTGCATCCTGACGGTATGCGGCGACCGTATGTGCGAGCTAGCGAGCATGCATGGCCGTGTTCGGTCGTAGCGGGAGGGCAGCGACGGCAAGGTGGCGTGGCGCTTGAGCGCCGATGAGATTTGCAGGTCTTGGTCATCACGTTATGTGACGATTCATGGTGTTAGCTCACGGGCTTCCCCGTTATCCACTCTACGGCGGCAGCTGATGATGGTGATGATGATGATGCTGATGGTAATGCTGATGATGCTGATGATGCTGATGATGCTGATGCTGCTGATGATGATGCTGATGATGACGACGACGACGACGATGATGATGATGATGATGATGCTGCTGATGATGATGATGATGATGGTGGTGGTGATGATGATGGTGGTGGTGGTGATGATGATGATGATGATGATGATGATGATGATGGTGGTGGTGATGGTGGTGGTGATGATGATGGTGGTGGTGGTGATCATGGTGGTGGTGATTCGCCCGTTTGTGCGGCCGTACAGAGGCGCCGCCGCTTTTCGGGGAGGCTGTGGATGCGGGGTGGCAGGCGGTCGGGGGGCAGCACACCTCGGGGGCAGCTTAGCTTTCGGGCGGCTTTGGCGGCGGAGGTGCCATGATCGGAAACTGGCGCATAAACATTACCGGTGGCGGGCTGTTTTTCAATCCAAGGACTTTTCGAGGGTCGGGGACGATGTCGGGGTGGTGTGGTGTATACTTGTTTCCCCGTTTTCCGGGAAAAATCCGAAAACCTATACACCAGGATCCCTCATACACCAGGATCTGTTTTCCTGTGCAAGTTTCAGTGCAGTGCCGCAACAAGCATCGGTGTATAGAGTTCGGTTCCCTACACGAGTGAAGGATGCCGACCTGCAGGAAGGAATCGTGGCGACAAGTTGCGCTCCTGACGAAGTCTTCTCGCTTCGCGTGTCCCCACGCGACGGTATGTTCGTTTGTCTTTGGCACATGCTTTCGTTGTGCGCTTACTCCACGTGTTGGCCGTTGAGTACGCCAAGTTGCGCGGGATCGCCGTGGCGCTGGTGCTTGCCCCCCGGCCCGCTCCCCCGCAGCGCACTCGCGCCTTGGGCAGGCTGCCAGTGGCGCACTGTCCTCCCACTCGCTGCTTACTTGGCGCCGCCGTGTTTCGCAGTGACTCGTGGAGTCGTTCAACCTGCGTTCCCCCCCGCCATTTTGGCGATGCACACCGGCTGGCGGCTCCCCTCCAGGCGAAGGCGCACCTTTTCTGAGCGGCAGCGAGGCCCGCCTCCTGTTTGTCTCTCCCTCCACTGTTCTCGCGTCGTCCCTCTTCCCCCTTCCGCTTGCGCAATTTAGGCCGTAGCGTGGTTGCTACGACTGTCAGACGGCGTTCGGCACTTCCGATGCGCTCGCGATCAACAAGTGTTCCCACCAGCGCATTCAGAAGCCTTGCCCACGAGAGTTGACGGGCACTGGGACGAAGAGGCACACGCAGTGAACACACAGCGGGCAACCAGGGCGAACACAGAGATCTCTGGGAGCAAGGGGGTGGCCTTGAAGGGCCTCTTCGGGCCATCCCTGGGGCCTGCGGGGGGGCGAGGGAAGGAGGATGACAGGGAGGAGGACGACGACGACCACCACCACGACATCAACGACAACGACGACAAGGAAGAGGAGGAGGAGGAGGAGAAAGGAAAAGGAAGATGAGGGCAAGGACGAGAAGGAGGAAGGGGAGGACGAGGAGGAGAAGGACAACGAAAACGAGGACGTAGCCCTCAAAATCTTCTCTTGTAGCCTTCTTGGGGCTCTATAGGGGGATCGTGGGGTCTTCTTGGGACTCTTTTGTGGGTCCTTGGGGCCCTTTTGAGGGTACTTGGGGCCATCTTGAGGCCCCCTTGGGGTCCTCTTGGGGGTCCCCTGGGAGCCCTAGGGAGCCTCTTTGGGCCATCCTGAAGGCCATCGATCGAAGGGGGGGTGCTAACGATTGCCCCCCCTCCCTGGTGGCCAAAATTGGCCCAACACCTGAGTGAAATTACTGATTTTGGCCTTTTCGCTGAGGCCATCTTGGGCGCACCCTTGGAGCCCCCTTTGGGGTCCTTTGGGAGCCGCGGCGGTGCCTCTTGGGGCCATCTTGGAGGCCATCGATCAGGGGCTCCCCCCCCCGGGCCCAACACCTTGGTAGCATCAACGACTTTGGCCTTCTTCTCACCGAGGCCATCTTGGGCGCCCTGACGCCTGGTGGCCGGCCCAGAACAACCTCACGGAGGGGTGGGGGAGGTAAACAAGAGGAAAGGAAGAACTCGCTAGACCAACTTAGCCCAACTGACTGGTGGGAGATGCAGAGCGCAGTGCAGTGGCAGGCAGTGATAATGCGTTCTGCGAGCTGGTCACGGATGCTCCCTGTAGGGATTTTACTTAGTATTCCGCAGCGAGCATGGGTTGCGTTGATTGGAGCGTGAAGGCGCGGGGGCCGCGCCAGCCGCTCAGTGCGGCTAGCGAGTGATTCGAGATATCGAATTTTAAGACATTCTGGTCTGCGCCGCCGATCCTGAAGGGGGTTGCTAACGTCGACGGCAACCACAACGACGACGACGAAGGTTTCTTGGGTAACCCTTTGGGCCTCCTGGGGGCCTAGCTGGGCAGAAGGCGCGACATGTCGGTTGGTGTTCGCCATCTTGGGGCCTTCTTGGGGCCATATTCTGACGTCTTGGGGGCCTTTTGGGCGGTCTTGGGGTCGTCTTGGGTCGTCTTGTGGCCGTATTTGGCTGTTTTCGGGCGGTTTCGGTATCTTCTTGGACCGTCTTCGGGGCGATAGTGGTGGCTTTCTTTGCCGTCTTGAAGCGTCGGTCGTCCGAAGAGGCGAGGACGTGAAACAACTATAGGCGCCACATGAGCATCGTAGATTTCCCCCCTTGGGGCTTTCTTGGGACTCCGCTCGGAGCCCTCTTGGGACGGCTTGGGGGCTTATGAGGCCGTCTTGAGGGTATCCTGGGCTGCCTTGGAGCGATCTTGGGCTGTTTCAGGACCCTCCTGGAGCACGCAACGCTAGAAGTGAGGCTGGGGCTGCCGTTTTGGTTGCTGGGCGCATAGTCGGCACGTGGAAGGCCAGCCAGAGCGAACCATCCATCCTTGTTCTGAAGCGATTGCCAGGTTCTGAGTCATCTGTTTGTTCCGTGGTTGTTTGCCTCATGTGGGCCTCGAAATCAATACTCCCCTACACAATGAGTGCATTGGTGTTCTTCTAGTCCTTGTCATCATTCATATCGTCATTGTTCGCACCATTTCAATATCTCAACACCGCTACCAGATTTCATTGTATGTCATGTGTCGTTCCATCGTCACAGCCCAATCACCTCCAAAATTACACCAACCGTCACCATCACCATCGTTGCTACTTTCCATCGCCGTTACGGGCAAAATGCGTATTGTTTATGGTCCGCACTGCCATGCGCTTTTGCTTGATGTTCCATTAACGTTCGGTATCACTACCGTTGTCGTATCATCATCGAGCTCCCAAACACTTCATTGCTCTTGCCATTCTTATCACACCATTGCCCGCGGCCATGGTGGACCATGTTTTCAAACGACTGGTTCCAGAGGTGTTCCATTCCCATCGCCTCCAAGACACTGTGCAGGTGCCGATCCCATGAACGTGGCGATCGATCCTTCTATCAAGAGCGCAGCCAACGAAAACATGAAGGAGCTAACGGCAAGGAGTCGTACCGCGGCTCAGGGCAGGAGCATTCTCCCAACACAAACAAATCGAGTGGAACACGGCTTTCGATGGCAGCATATGGACTTGGGCCGTGGCTGCCGTGCGGGCACACTCCGCGCCAGTTTTCGTTCACAACGGATCCCCCGCGCTCTGAAGAGACATCAAGCTGGTTGCAAGCCGTGCGCGTCGTTGCCCGCAGTTCGTCGAGGACGCCGTGCAGCATCGGCCGCCGTAGTTTCGGTGCGTGCCCGATGCCCACTTATTGTCGAAAACGATGCCGACCACTCCTGTGGTGCGGTGGATGGGCGCTGCAGATGCGTTGAGTTCGGTTGCGTTCGGTCGGTTCGATTCGGCCAGTGGATCGCTCAGGCCAGTGGACCTACAGTTCGAGCCTAGGACGTGGCATTGCCGGCGCACAGAGCAGGGACACTTCCACGAAGAAGCGAGGCTGGCCCTTGGATCCAACATGATGAGGATATGTTCAGCATCCTGGAACGGTATCACCACACACACCCTACGATTATGTAGGGCACATGAGTCACTCATCTGTTTTCACAGGCGGTGGCTCGTACGGTTAGCGTGCTATGATGGATGTGCACTCGGGAGAAGACCACCACCCATCTTCACCAGTACCCCGTATCAGTGCCATAATCCCTAGCATTGGCAACGTTACCGTCACACTATCACGATCACCACATCTATAAGTATCACTACTAGTATCACCGTCGCCGTCATGACTATCTTCATCATCATACAAAGCCGTTTTGGCTCAGGCAGTGTCTGTGACCGCGTGTTCTGGGAGAAGGCGCGGCTGGCGCGGACACGATGTGGGGGGCAGACTACCCTGAGTATTGGGCGGCCGATGAGGAGTGGGGCTACGCCGAAGGCACCCCGCTGGCCCAGCCGTGCAGGAGCGCAGGATGATGGCGAACACGGAAGGAGAAAGGAGGGTTAGGCATCGGCGTTTGGCCTCAGGACTGCCTCAGGATATGGGCCTCGGAGGGAATAACAATTCTCAGAGTTGGGCCTCAGGAGGCCCCTTTCGGGTCCGTCGATCGGATGCGACGGCAGGAGAGGTCAAAGGGGTGGAGTCGGAGAAGGAGCAGGAGGAGACGGAGGCTCCAAGGGAGGAGAAGGACGGAGGAAGGAGAAGGAGGAGGTGGAGTTGAGGGAAGGAAAGGGAGGAGGGTTGATGATCATGACGATATTGATGATGAGCAGGAGGATCGGTGAGGAAGAGGGAGGATTATCAGCAAGTGAGCGAGCGATGCCCTCGCAGGTGGTGTTTTCTACGGAGGCGGCTACGTTTTGCCTCGAGGCCTGACCGTGTTGCTGGTGGCTTTAACGGGTTGCCTTGAGCACGCCCGTGGGGCCGAATTGCCCAAGAAGGCTTGTTGACCCACATCGAGCCGCAGGCAGTGCCAAAAAGGAGAACATTCCCGACGCGGCCGGATGCGTGCGGCCGACTGGCCCATAATCCTCCCCCGAGGACGGGTCTGTTTCGTGGGTCGGGGGGCATGTTCGTGGCCGAGTGGCGCCGTGGCCATAGAAGCTTCGCTGCTGAGGTGGCGCTCCTCGTGGTAGCACGATGACTGCAGTAAAGGAGTTTGACCGGGGGTATTCTTCATATGTGGTGTTGGCGGAGTCGATCTTGCCGTCCTTCATGGAAAACGAACAATGACATAAACATCGTTTTCTCCCCTATCATGCTATCATGCTACCATGCTCGTTTGCTACCTATCATGGCATAACATAAACTCGCGGTGATGGACAACGAACAATGACAGAAACATACCATGACGATGGGATCGTTAGCCACGTTGTTCCGAACATGCTTTTTCACGGCCCTCTCCAGAGCCGTCGGCGGCTGGGGGGCCGTAGAGCTCGGCGCCGCCTGTGCCCGCGCAGGCGTCTTTTGTTTCTATTTTTATTTCTTTCTTATTTTTTTATTTTTTTTTTGTTTTTATTTTATTCTTTATGTTTTTTTTTTTTTGTTTTGTTTTTTTTTTTTATTTTTATTTCCGGCATACCGCTTGATGCAAGTACTTCAAGCGGAAGGAGGAGGCGGAGGAGGAGGCAGGGGCGAGGAGGATGAGGCGGAGGAGGAAAAGGAGGAGGAGGGGGAGGAGCGGGGGGAGGAGGCAGGGGGGCGGGGGAGGCGGCGGAGGAGGAGGCGGAGGAGGATGAGGAGGAGGAGGAGGAGGAGGTGGCTTGAGGCTTGCGTCTCAAGCCCGTCGTCGGTCTTGACCTCGTCGGAATTTGGGTCTTCCCCGTTGTCGGTCTTCTCCTCGTCTCATCGGCCACGTCCTGTACGACATCTGCTCTGCTGACATCCCGCGCAAGTCGAGGACCACCGCGCAAGCTTCTGATGCACCCGTTCTATTCTGGTGCACGGGAGCCAATACGCCATGGATGTGGCCGTTTGGAGATGTCGTGTCCATTTCATTCTCCACCATCGCTAGCTCGTGGTATCCATTGTCCGTCGCCAGATCCTGCAGCGCCGCCTGGTGTGGCATCTCGAACATCACGCCATCCCACAATGCGCGTTGTGGAGGGTGAGCCTCTGTATGGTTTCGAGCTGGTTCTTGAGATCCTTGCGAACATCGTCTGACGACCAAGCAAGGCCTCTGTTGCCCATGCCCACCACCCTGGCGTACTCGCGAACTCCGTCTCGTCCGCTCTTGTGGTCTCGAAGTTTTGGGCGAAACTGCATAATCCAAGACGTCATCACGTTACTCTTCGGGGGGCTCGGGTCTTGTTGCGCGTTTCTGGACGTGACGCAAATGTGTGTTCAATTATTCGGTAATTCATTGCATGGCTCGCATACAGAACTTGTTCCATCATCGCGCTCCACAGAAATTCATGTAGCACACATTGGACATCGAAGTGGCATTTCGTGACATGTAGGATGATAAGCCAGAGGACCAGCACCAGGAGCAGAACGCCCCAGAACCTGCCAGAACTTGTTAATACATATCCGAACAATGTCGCTCGTTCCCCGTCCTCTCCCCTTCCAGCTCTCCGGAGTATGAGGACGAAGAAGAGGAGGAGATACCCATCAAGCCATGTCTGACTGGGCCGCTGAAAGCTGGCGCCCGAGGGATCCCTTGCTGAGCCGCCGCCGCGCAAGGTAAGGTCCTCCCCGCCAGCAGAGGCGATCCCGATGGAGCCGCGCGAGCTACCCGCGAGCGACACGTTCGACACGACCCGACAACAGACCACACCAGGAAGCAGATACCAGGCCACAGGGAGCATGCTGATTTGCCTGAAGCAGCAGACCGAGCCTTTCGCTTGTACCACTCTGCAGAGGGAGATCGTGATCGACACGATGCGCAACCAACTCAACCTCCTACGCCAAGGACCAGCGTGAGAAGGTACGAAAGGAATGACCCCCCAGGACTGACGCAGCAGGCGACGGTGCCGAGGCTGGCGGCGACCACGGGAACGGTCAGGCCGACAGCAACCGTGGGAGCCACATCACCATGACTACGAACGAGCACTGCGACGCAGTCCCACCTAGGGACTCCGGGCAGCATGGACTCACCCACTGCGTGTCATACGCAGGACCGGTGTGCCCAATTAGGCCCCGTAGTGCCCATCATCTGCCTCCGACCGCGACGTGGATCCGGGACAGATCCTGCGCGTGATGCCCGTTAAAAAGACTCAGGGTTGCCTGGCGCCCTTCATGCGGCGGACGACCCACTAGTGGAAGCTACAGCCAACGAGCAAGTGTTGCTGGCTCGCGAGGCAACAGCGGGTGATTCGCTCACGCGGCGGACGGCAATTACGAGGCACGGGGATTCGTCAGGACCATTGCATTCCATTGAATGACTGATCGAGCCACGAAACCACTGGGGCGCATCGCGGACGTGTGGAGACGCTCCCGCAGCCATGCGGTCGCCCAAATTCCACGTTCCAGCGAGACGGTCTCGAGCCCCCGTGCCATCACCACGAACTGGCAACGAAGAAGGTGAGCTTTGATGGAGCAGTCGGCATGCACCACAAGTGCGATCACCACGAGAGCAGGGACATCGGACCTCGCGACCAGCATGGGGGCGACGATGACGACCCAGTACCTGCGCCAGCAACTGCAGACGAGGCAACACTGCACAGCGACGGCTTCCACGGCACGGACTATGAGATGTTGCGCCGCTTTGGGCCCTCGGCTGGAAGTACCCCATGGGGGGCCAACGTGCGTCATTGAATTATGTGTCTGTCCACGGCGCCTCCTGCGCCTGCAGGGTTCACTACTTACCTTGACGTCCCTCATCTACGGTAGAGGGAAACAATTACTGAACATTCCCCCTCCCCCCAACTCAATGTTGGCACGCGCGGAAAACACTGCGGTCGAAGTGCATCTCATCAGACCCACCGCCAACTTTGAACATTGGGGGGAGGGGGGAGGCGTTGACAGATGAATTTGGCATGAGTGTTCGCTAATTTGTTCCGAGGCCTGTACCGTACCCATCTTATTCGACGACAGCAGCACATCATCACCACAACCCAAGCTCCAAAACTACTTCAATGGGTACTGAATGCATTTTCAACGACCGCTGGATTGGTATTTCCAACGAGTGGCAGCAACGGCGCGGGTGGGAGGAAGCCCCGTGATAGGTGCGACCATGTGCCACGATTTATTTACATCGGCGACCGAGACCTCTTGACCTGCATGGTTCGTCTGTCATGAAACTACTGCGATCCCCCCCTCGGATATTCCTGGCGTATTTCCCCCCACCGATTGGTTGGGCAGCTTTAACGATCAGTGGCTCAACGATGGTGGGCAGATGACTATCAGGGCAAGGCTGCTCAGGTACGACATTGCGGCATCAGTAATTTAGCATCGCGACCGAGATGCTCGGCCTACCAATCTGTCGCGAGTTCAATTTCCCATTGTTTTCCCACTGCAGTGGGCGGGCAGCTGCAGCGGCTATTGGCCGAGTATGTGCAGCGAGCAGTACTGCACAGGGCGCCCTCATCCCATCTGAACCTTGCTACGCACTCTGCCACACCCATGGGAAGGGGAGGTGGGAGCGTCAGAGCACCGCTGAAAACGGGCGGGGGGAGGAGGGCCACCGTCGAGGTAGGCCGCCCTGGGCGACGCCTCGGGGCGACCGCGGACCACCAGAGCCGCGCTGGGGGGTGCCGGCCCTGCACCTGGGAGAGGGCGCGCCGAGGCGGGTCGTCCCGCGCTCGTGTCCCCCGCCAGTCGTGGCCCCCTCGCAGTGCCCCGTCTCGCCAGGGTGCCCCCCTCCCCCCCCTCCGCGTCAGCAGTTTGGGGGCCGCGTGCCGTGGGGGAGCGGCCATGGCGCGCGCCCCGAGGTGCAAGAGCCACCAGCCCTGCCTTCCTGCCTTTCCCCAGGATGGTGCTCCCCCGCTTCCCTCCCTCCTCGGCGCCCCCTTGCACTCTTCATGGCCGCCCGACGTTGCTACCTCTGCTTCGACCTTCCGCCCTCCCTGGTGGCGCGGGCCGCCAGGGAGGGGCACGGTTGCGTCTGTTACAGGATCCGTAGCCACCGCCAGCGACAGGAGGAGCAGGGGGGGGGGGAGCGAGGATGAGGAGGGCGAGTACCATGGCGCCGGCGACGACGGTAGCAAAATGAGCTGTTGCAGGAACGGGCCGAGCTGCCGCTTTCTGGCGCTCGGCACCTGCATGTACAGCCACGGCGAGCAGGACTACGACGAGGACGAGGCGTGGGGCCCCGAGGCGGGCTTTGGGATGTCTGCTGGATGTGCGTCGAAGGGTCGGAGGTTTCTGAAAGAGTGTTCGAGGCTGGGCTCTCGGAGGTTTGTTCGATGTTGGCCTTGGGTGCACTCGAGACGCTGAGATCATGAACAGACCGGACTCTGGAGGGGCTCGCCGTCCTTCAGGGCACTCCATAGCCGTTCCTCTGGCGCTCCTCGTGTACTCTGGCGCTCTCTGGGCCGAACAGTGGTGTCGTTCCTTATCCCGCGTTCCGTATGGCAGTACGGAACGCGGGACAAGGAACGACACCACTGTCTGGAGGTATGTACCTCGGATACTGATGGGATGTTATGTTCGCAAGTCTTCTGAAGCTTCTTGGTAGCTTTGGAGGTGCTCGGAGGTCTTCGGGCTGCTGCGAGGACCTCAGAGGTCTCGGGAGGTCTCCACGCGGTTTCTCGATTTCTCGCCGCGGCGGAGGAGGGAGGCCAGATGCAGGCGTCGTCGGAAAGCTACGACGGCGTCTCGCGCAGCGTTTCGGGCCCTGGGTCCCTCACGGGATCGGCCAGGATCTCGAGGACATCATCACAAGAAGTTTGGCTTGAAGATTCCCAGGACGTGTGCTAGCCCTGTATGTGTGATGTGGTGTGTGTGTTGTGTGTGTGTTGTGTGTGTTGTGTGTGGGTGTTGGTGTGTGTGTGTGCTGGTGTGAGTGTGTTGGTGTGTGTGTGTGTTGGTGTGCTGGTGTGTGTGTGTGTGTGTGTTCGTGTATGTGTGTGTGTGTGTGTGTGTGCGTGTTGGTGTTGGTGTTGGTGTTGGTGTTGGTGTTGGTGTTGGTGTGTGTGTGTGCGCGTGTGCTGTCTTGTTCAGCTCCTCCGACAGCGTGCAGCCTGTGTCGGTCCTCGTTGCACCACCTGCGTCGTATTAGAGGGCTTAGGTGGACAAGCACGCTTGTGCGCTAGCTGCTTGCCGCAACTAGAGGGATCGCGCACCGCGACTGAAGCCCTAAAGCGGACACTGGTAGGCAAACTGCGCATGCGCGCCCGCCAACCGCTGGCGGGCATGTACAGCTTCCTCCTACTCGCCCTCGCCGTCTTCATCACCGTCGCCGTCGTCGCCTTCGTCGTTGTCGTCGTCGTCGTCGTCGTCGTTGCCGTCGTCGCCTTCATCGTTGTCGTCGTCGTCGGCGAGTCGTCGTCGTCCTCCTTCTCCTCTTCCTCCCTCCAGTTTTCCTGTGAGCTCCTGGGGGAGCGCCATCCGCTTAATCTACTTGATTGCCGCGGCGGTGCTTGTGAGCTGTGCAGAATGGCAGCCAGGCGTGCCCCTTGGGCGGCGGGCAGCAATGGCGGGAGCAGGCCACCACAGGGCGGTCCGGTCGGCAGCGGCTACTTGCGCGACAAGCCCGACTGGTTCTGCTGCAAGGACGGCTGCAAGAATGCGAAGGGTGAGCGCTGGTGGAACCCTGTGCTTTTTTTTTTTTTCAGTTTTTTTTTTTGTTTTTTTTTTCTGTTTTTCTCTTTATTTTTTTTTTTTTTTTTTATTTTTTTTTTCTTTTTTTTTTTTTTTTTTTTTTTTTTATTTTTTCTTTTTTTTTTTTTTTTTTTTTTTTTTTTTTTGATTTTTTTTCATATTTTTTTTTTTATTTCTTTCTTTTTTTACTTTTGTTTTATCTAGATTTTTACGTTTGCTTCTTTTTTTTTTTTATCTTTTGTATTTTATCAATTTTTTTTTTTTTTTTTTTTTTTTTTTTTTGTTTCCATCCTGTGGTGTACAAAATGCAAGCTGCACAAGGGCGCCTGTTTCGGCAGCAACCGCCCAGCAGGTGGAGGTACCCCCTCGACGCGCGCGCCCAGTGTGGCCGACAGTCGAGCTGAGGCGAAGTACAAGAAGTTCTACGAGGACAAGATTGCGGCGCTGGAGCAGGAGCTGCGCAGCAAGTCCTCGCAGGATGGCGACATGGAGACCGATGGCTCAGCAGTCGAGGCCCCAGCTGCAGGTGCGGCCGCGCTGCGGAAGCGCGCCGACAAGCTGGCGGCGGAGATCAAGCTGCTCAAGGGCCGCGACGACGTGGGTGGCATCTACAAGGGTGTCATCGAATCCTTCCAGACGGAGCTGGACGAGCTGCGGAAGAAGCTGCATGACGCCAAGCCCGCGGACGCCAAGCTCCAGATCGCCCGTCGGGAAGTCAAGAAGAAGGAGGCCGCCCTGGCCAAGGCGGGCGACAAGCTGGCGCAGCAGGAGGAGGCAGTCGCAGCAGCGCAGCTGCGCCTGCAGGAGCTCAAGACCCAGCGGGAGCAGTGCGAGGCCGAGCTCAGCCGTGCCAAGGCCGTGGTGCACGAGCTGGTCGCTGCTGATGCTGCTCAGGCTGGCCCAGCTGCTGACGGAGGCAGCGAGACGGGGGCGGTCGCCCACACGTTCGGCATCAACAAGGCCGCGCTGGTGGCCAAGTGCGGGGAGCGCGGCTTCGGCGACCACGCGGAGGCAGTGTCCAAGCTCCTGGAGGAGTTGCTGCCGCAGCTGGTGGTGCCCGCGGAGCGCCAAGCTCACCCCCCTCCAGGAGCGGCGAGCGCAGCTGCCGCTCAAGCCGTGCCCAGCACCGAGGACCCCATCGGCAAGGCCTCCGAGGAGGCGCTGCGCGCCGAGCTCGACGTGCTGTGGCCCGCCGACACCGCGCCCGACAGGCCGACGGACCTGGAGGAGCTGCGCGCTGTTGCTGCTCGCCTTGCCGCTAGCCCGCTCATCGGGGCCGCAGCGCGCATGCGAGTTGGACCGTACTAACCTTGTCCTCATGATGAGCATGGGCAAGAGCAACAGCACCGTCGCCGCGGCCGACCTGGTACAGGAGGTCGCGTGGGAGGCGGAGGACGCAGCGGCCCGTCACCTCCTCGGTGAGGCAGAAGTTGCTGCAGACAGCCGCGGCGCGGCAGCCATCATCGAGCGGGGGCTCAAGTCCCCTGGCAGGGACACTGGGCCCCCCCTCCCACTCCAGGTCGACTGCGCCTGGGCTGCCGAGGTCCCGCGGCCGCGCGAGGAGGAGGCGGCGCAGGCAGTACTGGATGAAGTTGCGCCACATGCTCTTCGTGCGCCACCTGTCGTCGCCGCAGCTTCGGACGGAGCCCGAGGTGCGGAGCCAGAGCCCCACGGATCGGTTGCTGTCGGAGCTCCTGGCCAAGGGCGTCCACTGTTTGGGGTCCAGGCGGGGATTGGCTATAACGACGGGGCTACGGCCCTACATGCCACCCCAGCCTCAGCGCGTGAGGAGACCCGAGCCTTACCGCCCTTCGAGACAAAGGGCGACGCCAGGGTGCACGCAGGCCTGGTCTTCGTCAAGGGCCAAGTCATGGAGCCCCACAAGGTACAGCTGTGCGCACAGGCGGTATCGCAGTTCGTGGACCTGGTACTTGAGCTCATTGGCGAGATCGTGCTCTACCTCAAGCGGGTCGGCATCTTAGCGGTGAAGGACCACGGGCCAGACCGGCGCCACATCAAGGACGCCAACTACAGCAACGCGTTCCTGGAGGTGGGGCAGGACGGGCTGATGGACATGCAGGTCGCGTCGGAGGAGGAGATCCGCAGGGTGCGAGCACTCACGGCCCCCTTCCCGATTCTCCCAGCCACACTGGAGCGGCGGAGGGTTATAACTGAGGTTGCCAAGGTGGAGGTGGGGCAGGACGGGCTGATGGACATGCAGGTCGCGTCGGAGGAGGAGATCCGCAGGGCGCGAGCACTCACGGCCCCCTTCCCGATTCTCCCAGCCACACTGGAGCGGCGGAGGGTTATAACTGAGGTTGCCAAGGTGCAGCAGGTAGCGGAGCCCGCAGCAGAGGGTACCGACCCTTCGGGGCACGCACTGCTCACTGCGGGCCGAGCCTCCTGGACGGCAGAGGGTACCGACCCTGCGGGGCACGCACTGCTCACCGTCCGAGCTGCACGGAGGAGGGTGGTCAAGCCGAAGCAACCGAAGAGCGAGCACACGCTAGCCATCACGGCGAACGGCACCACATGGTCGAGCCTCACCGACCTGCTGCTGGATGAGGTGGGCCGCCGAGCAGACATCCTCCTGGGCCAGGAGACCCACTTGTGCGGCACCGTGGCGTGCGCGACGCAGGAGGACTGGGCGAAGAGGGCCAAGTGGAACTTGCAGCTGGACCCAGCAGTGCCCACAGGTCGTGGAGGCACCAGCGGCGGCTTATGTATTGCAACGCAGCCGTGGCGAGGTCTAGCGAGCTACCCATGCGTGAGCACGAGATTCGGCATCGCACGTGGCCGAGTACAGCTGAGATGTTGGAAAGGATGGCTTCCAGGAGGCGTGGTGGTGGCCAACGTCTACCTGCACCACAGCGAGGGCATGACAGCCAGGAATAGGCTCCTGGTCAACCTCCTCGCACGAGAGCTGAAGCGGCTAGCTAGGCCCTTCATCATTGGAGGCGACTTCAACATGCACCCCACGGAGCTAGCCAAGTCAGGAATATTCGAGAAGCTGAGGGCCGAGCCGATCTTCACCCAGGAGGCAACGCTGGGCGACTTGGCGGAGGGCTCCGTGCTGGACTACTGGGTCCTGCCGAAGGCCTTCGTGTCGAGGGTCGAGTCCTGCTTCGTCATCCACACCACCACCATCAAGGATCACCGCCCAGTTGGACTCAAGCTGAAGAACGGTGTGGTGGAGGACCTGATCACGGTTCACAAGGCCCCCGCCAGTTTCCCAGCTACGCGGCCCATAGGGCCTGGGCGGGAGGTGGCGACATCCTGGGGAAAGGCCATGACGGCCCTGGGGGAAACGGAGGGCTGTCAGGAGGCCTTGGCGAACGGATTCGCGGCCTTCATGCAGGGAGCTGAGGAGGAGTTGGGCAGCTTGTTCCACATCCCGAAGGACGACATGCCGAAGTACACAGGGCGAGGGCTGGAGCCGCGCTTTGTCAAGATACACCCCACGAGGCGGAACAATGCGGCGGTGGCCAAGGCATCCCCAGAAGCACGTCAGGCTCTCTGGCTGCATGACCGTCTACGCGAGCTCCAGCGGGCATACGTGAGAGACGAGCTGAGGCACCGCCAGGCAGCGAAACGACTCCTCGACACTCTGGAGCACTGGAATGGCTCCCTCATGAAGACTCAAGATTGGCACCACTTCGAGGCGTATTGGCAGCGGCTGCGCAAGCTCACGATCGACGACCTGGCGAAGCTGGCGGACCAGGCCCAGAATGTGAGCGTGCGCCTCTCCAAGGAGTTCGAGAAGGCACGTTGTCGTTCCTTTGGCGCCTGGGCGAAGCAGGCCACGTTGAACGGCGCTGGCCTCGCCCACAAGTGGACACGCGGGCCCACGGGTGCGGGGACAGGACTGTTGGCCAACGGCGTGGCAGCGGACGTGCAGGATGCTGCCGACAAGTTCTGCGCTGACTGGCTCAAGCAGGTCTGGAATGTCCACGAGCCCATGAAAGCCACCAGCTGGGACGAGATCAAGCACCACGTGCTGGACGCGCCCACGGCTGGAGCTATCAGGACAGCGAGCAGGAGGTTCAAGCATCGGACGGCCCTGGGCTCCGACGCGTTCCACCCACGGTGGTTCGCGATGCTGTCCGACGAGGCGCTGACCTTCTTGGGCCAGCTCATGGTGTACATGGAGAGGGTCGGCAACCAGCCGAAGCAGCTGACCACCATCATCGTCTTCCTCGCCAAGAAGGAGGGCGGGGTGAGGCCCATCGCTCTACTAGGAGGATTTCTTCGTGTTTGGACAAAGGTACGTCGGGCACAAATGCAGCAGTGGGAGGACGAGCATGACCTGCCATGTTTTCACAACGCAAGCGGCAGGACGGCCGAGCGGGCCGTCTGGGACCAGGCCGTCTATCAGGAGTGGGCCCTCAAGGTCGGCATGGTCACGGCCTCCAACCAGCTCGACATGACCAAGGCCTACGAGAGGGTGGGCCACCAGACGCTCTGGGACGAAGGCTGCGCCAGCGGCGCCAACCTGGTGCTACTGCGCACCAGCATCAGCATATATGCGGGCCCACGGCGGTGCAAGGTCGACGACGCGGTCTCGGGCGAGGTCGAGTTGGGCTGCAGCATCTTGGCGGGATGCGGGTTCGCGACATCATGGCTGAAGGTCCTCATGTACCGCAGCCTGAGGATGTTCGGAGACAGGTATCAGTGCATCCAGCTGTTCGCCTTCGTCGGTGACATCACCATCCTCTGCATCGGGTCACAGCGGTTCCTACTCAAGGTAGCAGCGGACGGCCTGCAGTATCTCATCGAGCTCCTCCGCAAGCTGGGCTTCGAGATCAACGGCTCGAAGTCCACTATCGTGATCTCCACGGCGTACGCGGGCAAGTGGATCGCCGACAAGGTGCACACGCACACGGCGCAGCGGCTTCAGGTCAGGCAGCACCACCGCAACCTGGGCGTGGACTCGATGGCGGGAGCAAGGAGGCGCACCAAGGTCATGGACGCAAACTTCGACAAGCAGAGGCGCCGCCTCGGACGAGTCACGTGCCTCAGACGCCAGGGCGCAAAGTCGGGCAAGGTGGGCAGGATGGGCATGCAGCCTGCAATGACGTACGGTGCCAGCGTGCTCGGCAGAAGCGACTCGCAGCTGCACATGATCAGGGCGGCGGTCGGAGCGGCGATGTTCACCGACACGGCAAGGCGCTCGCTCACGCTGTCCTTCATGTTGGAGGGGGGCAAGCAGGACCCAGCCTACGCCGTCAACGCGGCGCCGCTGGTCGAGTGGGCGAAGGCGGTCTGGACTAAGCGCATCCCCACCCACATACTGCAGGGAGCACTTGACCGAGCAGAGGCGACTCAGCGGAACAAGTTGCACCCATGGGCCGCCGTGGTCGGGCCAGCGGGGGCGATGCTAGCCACGGCAAGGAGGATAGGCTGGCAAGTAATCTCGGCCAGCAGGTGGACCTCTCACGACGGCGAGGAGCTGGAGCTGGGAGAAGGCGTGGGGCCACGGGCGATCAAAGGCTTGCTGGACAGAGCCTTCGAGCGGTGGCAGTACACTCAGATAAGTATGCATGAAGGGCTGGAGCACCTCAGGGATGGCATTCACCTGGAGCCAGTGCGCAGGGTCATCCGCAACCTCGAGAAGCACGGCCTGCAGCAGGAGGCGCGCGGCCTGCGCTCCACAGTCATCGGAGCACAGTGGCCCCAGCAGCAGCTGCAGGCCGCGGGTCTTGCTGACTCCCCGCTGTGCCAGCGCTGCGGAGAGGCCCCTGGCACGCTCCCGCACCGCCACGGTGCATGCGTGGCGTGGACGCGGGAGCGCAGGGAGAGCGAGATCGGCCAGGTCCACTTCCCCGAGGGCACGCTCACCGCGATGCAGGAGGCGTTCTGGGGCAGGTGCCTGCTGCCCAACTGGAACGCGGGGCCGAGGCCGTCGAGAGCGTGGCACACGGTATGGAGCGTGGAGGTCCCAGGAGGTTTCTTCATGGACGACGGCTTCGTGGACGGATCAGGGCGTAGCCTCGCAGGCCCTGATGGCATGCGGGTGGGCTTCGGCTGCGCATCGGTGGACCACCTCGGGCGAGTCACGGGATCCTGCCACGGGCCATCTCCTGGCTGGCTACAGGAGGTGGGAGAGGGCGAGCTCTTCGCAGTCGAGGTCATGCTGCAGCACGCCGTGCCCCCGTTCACCATCTACAGCGACTACCAGGACCTGCTCGACGGCATCGCCGCGGGGCCTGCCGTGTGCTGCGCGCCTGGCAAGGCCTACGCCGAGCAGTGGAGGAGGATCTGGCGTCTAATCATGGACATCGGGCAGGATCAGCTCCAGTTCCGCAAGGTCAGGGCCCACCAGGCCATCACCCAGCTCGCGTACGGCTCGGTGGAGCGGCGGCTCGCCCTTGGCAATCACGCCGCCGACACCGAGGCCAAGCTGGGAGCGGCCTGCCACCCCTGCAGCTCGCAGGCCGAGGAGGAGCGCTTCGCCTCCCAGCAAGGGGCGGTGGGCCGCATGGCTGGCTGGGTGGCCCAGGCGCGCGTGCTTGCCAACGGGAGCCAGAGGGACACCACGGGCAAGCAGGTGCTGACGAGGGCCCCGAGGCACGAGGAGCAGCACGGCATGGTGCGTGTCGCCAAGCGCCGCCGCACCCAGCCGCGCGGGCAGCCAGTGCCCGAGCCCGACAGGAGAGTCGACACGAGCCTGAGCATGGAGCACGACGACCAGGACGGCGACAGCAGCGGAGGCGAGCCGCCTCAGCGCGGGGCCACGGTGCTGTCGGCGGCGGCGCTCGCGGCGGCAGCTGGGAGCGCAGGCCTGGCGGGGGGCTCCGAAGGCGTGACCGACGGCAAGGACCCGGCCCAGCGTGGCAGCGCTGTCAGCAGGGGCGAGGCCGACCCCGCCTCGCCCCGCGGGGCCCAGCAGGGGACGGCGAGCCAGGCCAGCGGCGGTGGCCCCGAAGGCCTGGCGGGCGGCTGGGCAGCGCGGGTCACCCCGCGGAGCGGCCAGGGCTGCAGCAGCCAGGCCTGCCACGACGACGAGGACAGCGACGACGCGCCGCTGGTGCAGCCGCGCAGGCAGGCGGCACCGCGACGACGGCAGCTCTACACGGCGAAGGGCACGCTGGCTCGAGGAGGTGACAAGCGGCCCCGCGAGGCCGAGGCTCGGCAAGCAGCGCTGGAGGCGAGCAGCAGCCAGGCCGATGGCAGGACTGCCAGCCTGGACGGCATCGGCCGCCGCGTGGCGGCACGGCTCCAGCGTGAGCGAGGGCCTCAGCTCTTCATGCCCGACGACGAGGGCAGCGTGGTGGGCCTGCCGCTGCGGCACCGTGCGCAGTGGGTCGGCGGCGACAGCGCGCTGCCCTTCGCATGCGACCGCTGCGGGGTCCGCTGCAGGGACCGCGCCCAGCTGGAGGCGGGGCTGTGCCGCGGGACGCCTGCGGCCGTGCTGGCGGCCGACGCGTCGCACCGGCTGATGACCATGGGCGACGTGGTGTTCTGCAGCGCCTGCGGAGCAAGGGCGAGCGGAGGTGCGGCTGTCCTGCTGGCGGCAAAGTGCTTGGGCAAGATCGCCAACGCCACTGCGGGCACGAGGCTCAACAGGATGAAGGCGGGGAAGCACCCGATCAAGGGCCACTTCATCGGCGAGCCCGTCCAGCTGGAGGCGCGCCTAACGGAGGCCCCAGCGGACGAGGTGCCGACGGCGGCATGAAGTTCGTGGGCGGCTCGCCGCCCAGCCTGGGCACTGCTGCGGCCGTTCGGCCTGCTGGGCGGCAGCGGGAGGGCGCTGGGCGGCGAGCGGCCCCTGGCGCGGCGCGGAGGCGGCCTGCGCCGTGCCGCGCCTGCGCCGAGGTGGGCTGGCGGCTGAGGCCGTAGGCCCGTGCCCGCCCGCGCGGCGGCGGCGGTCGGCGCCGTGCCGCGAGGGCGTGCCGCGCCCGTGGCGGCGAGGCGGGGGGCCGCCGCGCCGCTCGGGCGCTCGGGCGGCGCGCCGAGACAGACGGCCCGCCGCGCAAGTGGGTGCGGCTCCTCCTCCTCCTCCTCCCCTCCTCTTCCTCCTCCTCCTCCTCGTGTTCTTCCCCGCTTCTCCTCTTGTCGCGTCTGCCACCGTCCTCCCCTTCCTCCTCTCTCCTCTCTCCTCTCTTCTCCTCCTTCCACTCCGTCCTCCTCCTCCTCCTCCTCAACCTCCTCCTCCTCCTTTTCCTCCGTCCCTTTTCCTTATGAATAACTTCTCCGTGTCGCACCCCGAGGCAAGTTTTTCGGGCGGGCCAGGCATTTCGCCGAATACTTCCCCATAGCTTATGGCCCGGGAGCCTAATATTGGCAACAATTTCACATATGGAGGGCGGGTGGTTTTCAACATGTGGTTCTCGCCTCATCGCGGCGCGCATTCGTTCAAACAAATTGCAACACATTCACGGATTGAGGGCGGCCCCTTTTTCAACATGTGGTTCTCGTCTTAGCGCCGCGCACATTCGTTTCAAACATTTGCGAGAGCTTCACGGATTGAGGGCCACCAGTTTTCAAAATGTGGATCTCGCTTTAGCGCGGCGCATGATGTCCCGGGAATGGCGTCCTGGCGCGATTGAGGATTGTCAAGATGCAACAGTCAGGTTGATCCGTGGCGGGAGAGTCGCAATAACAATGTTTTGACATAGTATAGGGTCTTGAAATGGTTGTCTTTCAACGAGGCAGCTCCTTCAATGGAAATGAAGCGTAATATGGGGCCTATGAAGAAGGAGCCTGTAGGGAGGGTAAATGCCAACATCGTTGATGACTCTTGGGTTTGCACTGGTCCTCCTCCTCCTTCTCCCCCTCCTCCTTTTCCTCCTCGTGCGGCAGCGCAGTTCCGCAGATGGGACGCGGAGGCAACGCCAAGTGCAGGTGGAACACCAAAGATTGGGAGCCCCAGCAACGCCAGTCGCAACACCACCAACAGCAGCACAATCGGGAGCAAATCACATGCAAGAGCTGCAGAGAGTGGTGGTGGAAGGGCCGCCTCCCAGACATGCAGTTATGGTGCACTTGCGGGAAGGTGCTGCCAGGCTCGGGCAAGAAGTACTACGGAGACAACGAGAGCGGCCAAGGAAGCAACGGCGTGGCCAAAGGAAGCCTGACGACGGTCGAACTTGCCGAGTCGAACCAGGTATTCACCAACGCGCTCGGCGGCATGCAGCTGGAGAGCGGCGAGGCGATCCAGCGCCAGCTGGCAGGAGCCGCCAGCGCCGACACCACCGCAGTCGAAGGCTCTCAGGCTGGCGATGGCGGCGCGCACGCTGGAGACGGCCACTCGACAGTACGCGACGGCCTGCAAGCAGAAACACGAGGTGGAAGAGGCAGCTACGCAGACCAGGAAGACGCTCACGCAGAAGGCAGATGCTGTGCTGAACGCGGAGGCGGAAATCGAGAATATCCACACGGAAGGCAAGGATGCTGCAACCCCAGGGCGAGGCATCGTTGAGCAGCTCATCTCGGGCAGGATCGACAGCCTGTCAGAGGGGCAGCTGCTCGCAGACATCGCCGAGGAGTTCGACGTGCAGGAGGAGGACATGGACGAAGAGGCCAAGCGAGCTGTTGAGCCAGCGATGGAAACGGTCGTGGCGCAGGTCCAGGCCAACGCAAGAAATTTCACGGGACAGCTGCGCGACCACCTCGCAGAGGCCAAGGCGAAGGCGCAGGAGCAGCGGCGGGCCATCACACAAGCGGCGAAGAATAGGAAATCAGAAGGAGGTGGTGCAGTGGACGCAGCAGCAGCGGCATCAGAGCCGCCAGCAGCAGCGCAGCCAGCAGCAGGCGCAGCACCAGAGCAGGAGACACCACCGAAGGAAAACGCAGAGCAGCTCCTGCAGGGGCGTCGCGAGGCCAAGGGCGGCGGCAAAGGGGCCGCCCAGGCCTCGCGCTGACGCCGGGCGCAGGGGGCGGGCCGCAAAAGGAGAGGAGGCGGCAGCCCGCCCCCGAAGCGCACAATCTTCAGCGCCAACCTCACCATTTGGGGGCCCGCAGCCAGGCTGTGGCTGGCAAGACAGCAGGAGGAGGGGAGGGCAACGACGCGCACGCGTTCCAGGAGACGCACATCGCGGGCGGACCATGGAGTCAGAGGAGGCAGCGCTCGTGAAGCTATGCTTCAAGGCTTGCTCCACGACAGCGAGAGGCAGCAAGCGCGCGGAGCAGGGGACTAGCCGAGGCACTGCGGTGATCATGCGGGGGCGCCTCAGGGCTTCCAGCTACCGCGCGCGAGCACTGCCAGGCACCGCTACGAAGCTTGCGACCACAGGGGCACCGCAGGAGCGACGTGGACATGTGTGACTGGACCCCAGCCACCTGGCACCTGAAGGGCACGTCGATCACGGTGGTCGGCTTGGGCGCGGGCCTGTCCTTGAAGGAGGGCATCAACGGCAGGGAGCTGGCGAGCGTGGCAGCGCTCCTCCAGAGCTTGCAGGGCGCGTGGGCCGTCCGCGGCGACTTCAACACATGGCCACAGGCGTTCTGGGCGTCGGGCTGGCCAGAGGCGACGGGCGCATCGCATCCAACCTCGTCGTCGCCTTGCCAGCGGGCGCCGCCGACTGCCACCTCGGAGACGGCGCCACCGCCATCGACTTCGCGATGGTCAGCGGCGCTGGGGCGGAGCTTGCTGCGGGGTTCGAGGCGGTCTGCGACGCGCCATGGAAGCCGCGCGCCGGGCCCGAGACCACCGCCCACGGGGGGCGCAGGCGACCCAGGCGAAGAAGCTCAGCGCGCCGCGGGCCTTCCCCCGCCCACCGAAGCCGAAGAAGCAGCCGACCCTAGGTGGCAGGAGATCCAAGAGGAGGTTGCAGCAGGAGGCTAAATCACAAGCGTAAGGAGCAGCTCGACGGGCACCAGCGCAAGAGGGTGCTCCATCAGGACACGAGGATGAGATGCAGCTGGACATCCACAGATGGGAGGCTCTACAACCAGTGACAGGCTGGTCGCGGCATCCCAATCTGGACCACATGCAGCTAGGAGGTATTGAAGTGGCCTTCGGCCAGTGCCGCCGATCCGGGGCGCTCCGACTGATGTGATCCTTCTTCGCCCTCGTCCCTCCTCTCTTTTTCCCTCCCCTCCTCTCACTCAGCATTTATCCAGTGGCCGTCGGCCTATCCCGCCACCGTGCGTGGGTGGTGGGTCAGAGGCCTCATGGATGCTGGTTGGGATCTCGTGGTTGGCTGGGACTTATGGGGGCCTCTTGGGGGTCTCTTGGGAGCCTCTTGGGGGTCTCTTGGGAGCCTCTTGGGGGTTCTTGGGGGCCTCTTCTGCGCCCCTTGGGGCCTCTTGGAGGCCTCCTCGGAGCCTCTTGGTGCGGGAGGGGTGGCACTCGAGTTCGGAACCCCCTCGGAGGCCGCGATCCTTGTGAGCGGTGTCAAAAAACGCATCCGCCGGAAATTCGCACCCCCCTCCACCCCCCTTTTCCCCGGCAGAGCCACCCCGGCAACCCCTCCAGAGGCTGAGGCTCAGCCTCGAGGCTGTAGCTGAGACCCCTTGAAACTCACACGCCGGATCGGCGGATTTCGTCGCCAAGTCGCTGGGTGCCAGTGCCAGTGCCTGGCGCAGCGAGGGGCGCAGCCACGCGCGCAGAGGACGCTGGCCCGTTCGACCGGCTCAGCCAGGGAGCAGCCAGGAAGAGCAGCAGCACAGCGCGCACGAGCCAGGGGCGGCGGCGTGAGGTGGCGAGGCCACAGAGGGCGGCGATACCAACAGTGACATGTAGCGTGCGACAGCCATCGACGACGCGCAGGGTAGC
>CAUYUJ010020304.1:546572-589072 GCA_963575745.1 Prorocentrum cordatum | reverse complement strand
TGCGGTGCAAGGGCAGCTACTCACGCGAGCTCCTGGCGGACCGAACAGCATCGCCGAGCCAGTCGTCGACGCGGTGCTTGGCAAGCTCATGGCCAGGGCGGCCAGTTCGCCCGCGCCGCTCCCGCGGGCCTGGGTTCGACGATGCCAGCGCCAGGATCATGGGCAGCCAGAGCGCGGCGAAATCGCAGGCGGTCGAGAGCGCAGACGTCCTCAAGCAGGGGTCTGCTAGACGCGGGCTCAACTTGGCGGACAAGACGGCGGTCATGACTGCGCAATACTCCAGCACGAAGACGATCGCCCAGAAACTTAGAGCGCGCGGGGCCACGGCCAACGCAGTTCGGGAAGGACGAGACTTCGGGGCAGACCGTGCAGCACGCGGAACCAGTACGCGCAGCACACACCATATCAGAGCCAGAGTTGCCAGCGAACGTTTCCAGCAGGTCGCGGCGAAGCCCTGGAAGCTGAAGACCAAGGGGCGAATGGGGAGTGGCTCAGCAGGGACCTATGGCGGCTCTGAGGTACGGCACCATCATCCACGGACTCAGCCCTGCAGCTCTGCGGGGAGCTCGAAGGCGATGCGCACGGGCGCTCAGAGAAGCTGGCCAGGGCGCTGCCCGACGACCTTCCCGGCCTTCGAAGGCGCCGGCCCGAAGGAGACCATCACTAGAGGACAGCTCAAGGCGTGGTTCGGCGCATGGAACAGGTGCCCCAATATCAGGGCGCAGGCGCGAAGAGCATGGCCAACAGTCTACTTCAGGCTCTGGCACACCGAGGAGACGCAGCGTTGGAAACACAGGCGAGGCGTCATGGGCAGCACCATCCTACTTCTATGGCCAGCAGGCTGGGACTCACGTGGACCAGAAATCTGGATCGACCAGCAGGGCGACATGTGGAGGCTTCCAGAAGACCGAGAAGAGGGGGAGCCAGACGACATCATAGAAGCGCTGGTTCGAGACGCACAACTACAGCAATGGCAAGAAACGTCGAAGCACTTCAACGGGAAAGGAGCCGACGGTGGCGTCGACTGCAGGGCCTGGAAGGCGCACAAAAAGAAGGACCAGCACCAGCAGTACAGAGCTCTGATCACCGCAGCGTGCGCAGGATCTTAGACGAAGCCGCGGCGAACGACCACCTTCGGCGGTTCTGACAACAGGTGCGGACGCGGCGCCGTCGACACCGACGTGCGCCGCATCTGGGAGAATTGCGACGCGAGGAAGCCGAACGAGATCCACGAGAAGACACAAGGCCTAACAGAAAGAGCTCTGCAAGAGGCCGAGGCGAAGCCAGTCTTCTGGCTGCGAGGGCTGACACCATCGGCATGGGCTGCTCCGCCAGCCTGCAGCACCGAGGACGGCGAAGCGGCGGCCCTAGGAGCAGCGCGACATGGACACCTAGTCAGGCCAGCACCAGGGGAACGACCAGAAGCATGTGAAAACGGCTCAGGCGGCGAATCCAGTAGCGACGGCAGATTCAGAAGATGTGGTTGGAGCTGGGTGATCGTCGACAAGAACACCAACACGGCGCGAAACTACGACATCTACGCAGGCCAATACGGGGCCCTGCCAGGAGGCAGACTGGCGCCAGCGCTAGGACCCATCGCCTACTGGACGGGCAGCGAGATCACGTGCATCGATTGGCAGATGCAGAGGGGCCTGCAGGAGCTACAGACAGGGGCGAACAGTGACCTCTGGAGGAAGGTCACGGACACGATCCACGAAAGGGATGAGCGAAACGATATCAGCATCGAGCACGTCGGCAGCCATCTGACGGAGGAGGAGGCCGCCATTGAGCGAATGCCCAGATCTGTTCGGGGAGGCAACAGACATGCGGACCGCCTCGCAGAACAGGGAGCGCTGCGACAGGCTATCCCGCGCACCGAGACGAGCTGCTCCGAGTGGGCGCGGGCTACAGCATCCTCGGCCCGACAACGCGTCGCCATCGCCGCCATGGACTGCATCGGGCGAAAGCCAAGCGAAGGCAGAGAAGTTCGAGCAGCAAGACGCACAGCAACACAAGAGGAAATACGACAAGGCAAACATAACAATCACTACTTTGGCAGTGACGTTGTGGTCAGGCCGAACACCGCGCACAGACTTCAGCGACAACGACGAAGCACAGGGTGGACATGCAGCTGCTGCAACCAGTCGACCAACAAGCACGCGGACATGAATGTGCTCAAGACGTTTGAGCAGGGGTGCCAAGGGCCACCACCCGAGCAAGTGCGAGACGTAATATACCACGGATCGGCGGCGCACCCAACACGCCCGCCGAGATGGATAGCAAGCCGAAGGATATTGCACTGCAGACGTTGCGCCAACTCGGTCACGGAGTTCAGCAGCCAGCAGTTGCAAATGCCATGCATTGGCCAACCGAGCTGCGAGTCCATGACGCACACGCTGAATCACTGGGAAGTGAAGGCCGATGAGGAGAACTGGCAAGGAAGGGATATGGAGGCTAGCCAGGGGCAGATCGAGCAGGACCCCGAGGTCGGCAGCCCACCGTCCAGGCCCACAAGGGGTGCTCATGCGCAGGAGGCCCACCACACCGAGGGGTCGGGGTCGGGCGAAAGGGCCAAGGCGGAATCAGCAGCTGACCCTACCTCGGGAGATGCCCCGCCGTCACAGAGCAGGACGGCCAAATCAGACGACGATGGGACCGAGCGCGGGATCAGGATAGAGGCGTTGGCAAAACACCAATTGGCAGCTGCGAGCTCAGCTACAGCCGGCAGAGAAGACGTCGCGGACACCCCTAACGCGACCGAGGACAGCATCGAGCCAGTCGTGCAGCAGCACGACTGCAACCAGCAGCGCAACGAGCACAGCACGAACAGCGAAACCGACCAGAACATTGCCATGGTAAAGCACGCGGACAACCCACAGACCGAGCAGACGATAGACGAGGTAAAGGGCGCGGACAAACCGAAGCACGAGCGGAATTTCGTCAAGGTGAAGTACGCGGACACCGCGGGCGATGGGGGGCGAAATGTAATTAACCCATCGCCCGAGAAGGAAGCAGCGACAACCATGGAGGGCGCCGAGATCTACGACAGGGGGAAGCACGCGGACAACCAGACGAAGGACCAGTGCACTGACAAGGTGAAGAATACGAACGCATCGAGCGACGGGGGACGTCTGGTTACCAACCCATCGCCAGAGGGCAAGAGGGAAGCAGCGACAACCTGCGAGGGCGTCGTGGACCGCGGGAAGGAGAAGCCCACCACGCTGAAGGAGATGCTCGAGCTGGCGAGGAAGCCGCCCCGCCGCGCCGCGGGAGGAGCAGCGTCGGCGCCCGCGGGGGGCCTGCGCGAGTCCTCGCAGCAGATGAGGCGGACAGAGCCGCGGGCCCGCGCGGCGCCGTGAGAAGTAAAGAAGGCCCCCCAACCTGGGCAAGGACCGCGGGAAGGTATCTCGTCGCCACAGTGCTGGGCAACCAGGCCACGCAAGCAGAACGAGGCTAAAGAAGATGACGGCGAGGCAGAGCGCGAGAACAGGATAGCAGCCCTGGCGAAGCGCCCGCTGGCAGCCGCGAGATCGACACCGGCAAGCAGAGAAGACCCCGCGGACACCCTGGGCGCGGACGACGAGGACAACAATGAGCCAGCAGAGATGCAGCGCGCCGGAGACCAGCAGCTCCAAGTGCACAACACGTGCATCGAGCTGAACATAGACGAGATAAACACACAGACAGCCCGCTGACCGTGCTGAACATAGACAAGGTAAAGGACACGGACAACCCGAAGCACGTGCAGAACATAGACACGGTGAAGTACACGGGCACCTCGGGCGATGGGGGACGGAATGTAACTAATCCATCGCCCGAGAAGGAAGCAGCGAGAATCAGGGTGGGCTCCGAGATCTACGACAGGAATAAGCGCACCACGCTGAATGAGCTGCTCGAGCTGGCGCAGAGGCCGTCTCGTCGGGACGCTGGGGCGCAGCGCTGGCGCCCGCGGGGGGGCCGCCCTGTCAGAGGTTTTTCCCATATTGCAGTACTTGTGGTGATCAGTAGGATTCGTGTAGCATGGCAGTGCAAGCAAGGTAGAGAAGCAGTGTAGCATAGAGAATGCACAATCCCACCGTGTGGGATAAATGACGGGGGAAGCACTGTAGAGTTAGCGTTCCCCGGGAAGCACTGTAGAGCTAGCGTTCCACGAGAAGCACTGTAGAGTTAGCGTTCCCCAGAAGTGATGCGGTGCAGAAGTAACAATCCCACGAAGTGGGATAGCATGTTTCTCTGACATTTCAGCGAGAGTCTTCCGTAGCCTTATGCTCGAGCCCTGCCAGGAAAATATACAACTCATGGTAGCGTGAGCGATAACCTTCCATACCTTTGAGTATACATTATGACAGCAGGTTCCCGTGCGATGGAGCTTTCAGCAGGGACATGATCAACCGCCAGGTGGAGAAAAAATTGCCGCGGACAAGCAGGCGGCGACGACCATGATCGAACAGGGGCGTGCCAGGTTCAATGGACAGCTGCAGGCAGCGACCCAGCAGAACAACCAGATGGCCGAGCAACTCCGTGCCCTGGAGCAGGCGCGGCAGCAACAGCAGGCGGCGTTCCAGGCATTGCAGGCGCAGCAGCAGCCACAACAGCCAGGACTGGGGCGCCAGGCCGACTTCCCCAACTCGGCAGACGACAAGCTCGTGGACATCAAGTTCGGGAAGCTTGGTCAGTTCACAAACAAGGAAGAGGATTTTGAGGAGTGGAGTTTCAAGCTGAAGTCAGGCATCAGCTCGCTCAGCGAGGAGGCGTGCCATCTGATGGATTCCATCGAGGACGACCCAGAGACCGGCGTGACCAACGATCCTGCTATCGCCAGGTACGGCCTGGAGACGTTATCAAGGAAGCTCCACTTCGCGTCGGTGATGCTTACGAAGGCGACTGCAGCGAAGATTGCCAAGAAGGTCTCGTCCAAAAGCGGTTTTGAGGCATACCGGCAACTCGTCAAGCGGTACGGCCCCCGTGGTGGAGGCAAGACCGTGCCGTTGATGGGCCAGATTTTGGACTGCGCGCTCGGCGAGCCCAAAGTCTTCCTCGACAACTTGGTTTCTTGGGAGGCACTGACAGACCAGTGGGAAACGGATGCAGAGGAGAAGCTTGCGGACAGCGTGAAGTGCTCGACGCTCATTCTCAAGTCCCCGAAGATCTTGAATAACCATCTTGCTCACCACAAAGGAGGAGAAGCATTGCGGCAAGCTCCGAGCGAAGGTCGACGACTACATGCACAACGTGGTCAAGGCCAAGCCGAAGAAGAAGGCGAGGACCAAGATGCCATGGACGTCGGTTACACCTGCGGCAAGGATCTCAAAGGCAGCAAGTACGCTGGTGGCAAGGGCAAAGGAAAAGATGGTAAATCGAAATCCTCCGACGGCAAAGGCAAGGACGGCAAGTCGAAGTCGTCCGGCAGCAAGGGCAAGGATGGCAAGTCGAAGTCTTCAGGAGGTAAAGGCAAGGGCGCGTCGTGGTCCGACTCTTGGCAGAGGGGCAATGCATGGTGGTGGAAGGATCGGAACGGCTGGAACGATCGTTCCGTCAACAACAACGGGACTTCCTCGAGCGGCTCCTGGCAGGAGCCGCAGCAGGCCGATGCGGGCAACAGGAAGACGACCAACAAGGACAGCAATGTCACCCACATCTACGAGGACGAGGACGAGTGGATCATGGGCGTCGAGAAGATCTCAGGCGAGGAGTTCGTGCTCTCCACCATAGCCACCAAGAGCGAGACCCGCAAGTACGACTACGGCGACATCGGCGACACAGTCGACGTGCTGTCTGACTCAGGCAGCAGCGTGAGGTGCTGCAACCCGCGGGACTTCCCAAAGTCCCCCACTATCGAAGGTGACGAGAAAATCTACAGAACGTCGAAGGGCACTGTCCTCACATTCTATGGCTGCAGGGACGTGGTGCTTCGCAAGGACAGCACCAAAATCAAGGTTAAGTTCACCGTTCTCGACGTCGTCAGGCCGATTCTCAGCGTCTCCGACTCGGCTATCAGGCACGATATCTCCACGCATTACGAGCGGGGCAACAACTACATGGAGCGAAGGACATCTACTGGTGTTCGAAGGCTTGGGCTGATGGCTCGGGCAGGCCTCTTCTTCCTACAGGCGATGGTTGCAGCTGGCAGCAGCGTGCGCGTTGGGAAGTCCCCAGTGCACCACGTCTTCAACAACGAGAGCGCTACGGAGCTCGTCTTGGGCCCCGTGCCAACCGAGGTGCCGCGCCCCGCGGAAGCGGCGCCGGTGGTCCGAACCCCTGCAGAACCAACCCAGCAGGAGCGAGATCATCACGTTGCTTTGAACCACGCGCAGTTCAAGTCTGGGTGCAAGTTCTGCGTTGCTGGGCGCGGGCGAGAGAACGCCCATCACGAGATAGACGAGATCGACCATAACATTTCGAGAGTTCAGGCCGACTACTTCTTCATGCGTCGGGTCAAGGCGGAGCAGATGCTGACGCGTCTGTCCGCTGTGGATTCAGTGTATCGGCGGAGGCGAGCCGCCGTTCTGGACGCAAAGGGCAGCACCGACAAGTACGCGGTGCGCATTCTGAAGTATTTCGGGGACCAGCTCGGTTTCGAGAAGATCATCTGGAGGACCGATCCAGAACACTCGGCTGCCGACCTGATCAGAACGGCCTGCCACGGCCGGGACGGTTGGACGTACGAGTCTAGCCCCAAGGAGAGCAAGGGCAGCCTCGGCCTCGTCGAGCGCACCCACCAGGACGTCGAGGGTCTGACGAGGACCATACTTCTGGACGTCGAGAGCAGGCACGGAGTTGAGCTGCCAGCCGAGTTCCCTCTCATCGAGTGGATTGTTCGGCATACTGCGTGGCTTATGGACAGGTTCTGGGTCGCCCCGGGTGCTGGAGTCACGCCGTTCGAATTCCAGTACGGGAGACAGTTTCACAGTCCGATGGTTCCAATCGCAGAGACAGTCATGTGGAAGGAGCCTGGACCTCACACACTCAAGTTGCGTGAGAAGTTTGGCCAGGGCATGTGAGTCGGCAGGAGCGAGGCCACTCACTGCCATCTGGTTCTCACGGGGCAGGGGGCCTTCGAGGCTCGGACCATCCGACGCCTGCCACCGAGCGAACGTCACGATGTTGAATTATTGTTGGCGTCGAGAGGAGTCCCCAGCAGGATTCGACCACCCGACGAAGGAGCTAGGCCACCACCCGTTGCAGAGGTACTCGGCCAGCCAGCAGCTCCACAAATGCCCGCAGCGCCGGGTCAAGCTCAACCTGACCAACCTGGGCAAGCAGCAAGCCAATTTCAGCCAGCAGTCGTTATCCCATCAAGTGGGATAGATCAACCTGGAGGCCATGCCAAGGACGCGGCCAAGGAAGAGCCTCGACAAGGGGCCAAGGCGGCAAGAGACATCGAGGACAGTAATCCACTCGAGCCACCGCCGAAGAGGACAAGGGGTAGGCCAGCGACTCGTGTACTACCAGTGCCGACTAGCAAGGAGTTCACCCCTGGCTGCTCGGGATGTACCGGCATCTCGTACAAGCACAGCAAGTTCTGCAATGAGAGGAACAAGGGCTACTTCGAGCAAGTGGAGATCGAGAAGAACGAAGGTCCAGCGCGACGAGGAAAGAGTGCTACTCCGGAGCATCGAATGAGCAGAGAAAGCATCAAAGGTTCAGCCAGGAGCCAGTGCAGCAGCACCACGCTCTGGTTCGCGGCCAAGTTCATCAACAGTCCCGCCGCTGCCGCCATCGGGCGACGCGGACGTCATGGACGCAAGTCACATCTACAACTCGGAGGTGAATGGGATTTTTGACACAATCCGTCACCCCGACAACTTCACGAAGGATCTCGTCCCAGAGGTTTTAACCAAGTGCCACACCGTGTGCCACGTCATCGAGGAGGAGCATTTCATGAAGGACCTGCTGGACGACCCGAACGAGGTCGATGTCGGCGACCACTTGGATTATGACGAGGACGACGGCGAGGCTTTGGATCCAGGCCAGGTCAAAGAGGGCGTCGAGAGGGAGCTCGACATGATGTGCGACCTGGATGTCGGCGAACCCGTCAGGCGCGACGAGATAGCCAAAGGTACGAAGATATGGACTACGCGCTGGTGCCACCGCAAGAAGGCTGGTGGAGTTCGAGCACGACTAGTCGCTCGTCGGTACAAGTGGATCGCAGGTAAGTCCGACGACAACTTCCCCCCTACGCCTGGCATCGAGGGCATCCGACTTCTCATAGCCGTCGGTCTAGTCGAGGGCGCTGATTTCATCGCGGGGAATTTCTCTGTCGCTTCCATGCACACCGAGCTGGACGAGGTGATTTACGTGTGGCCACCACCGGAGATGGGATTGCCATCAGGGACTGTCTTGCGCTTGAAGAAGGCGCTCAACGGACTTCAAAAGGCCAGCAAACTGTTCAGCGAGAAGGTGCAGCGTATATTGAAGGAGGAGCTGGGATTTCGCGCAACACGGGCAAACCCAGTCATCCTGTACAACGAGACGAGCAGCGTCAAGGTGGCAATCCACGTGGACGATCCCCTGGGCGTCGGCCCGGAGAAGCAGGTTCTCTCCCTCTTCGACGAGCTAGGGAAGCGCTTGAAGTTCAGAGTCGGCATCAAGTTTGGGCCAGATACTCCATGTGTCTTTTTGGGGGTGCTCGTATCTACGCTTTGGAGATGCGGTCGTCGAGATGCCGATGAAGAATTACTTCGAGAACGCCCTGGAGGCCATGGGCATGGAGAAGTGCGTCAAGGTCACCACACCAGGGTCCAAGGAGTGGTTCAGCACGAAGGCCTTGGACAGCCAGGATGTCACACCCTTAGACAGAGAGGAGCATCGCAAGTTCCGGCAGGGCGTGGGGCAATTGCAGTATGGAATTGACAAGAGTTTCGACTGCAGCTACGAGTTGAAGCTTTGCGGACGACGTCTTCACGCACCCCGAGCAGTGGACATGTCACGGCTCAAGCGCATGCTGAGGTACGTCAAGGGTATTCCAGACTACGTCATCACTGTAAGCACCAAGGACACGAACGATCTCAAGCGACTCGTCGGCACCAGCGACTCGGACTGGGCTGGCGACCTTGAGTCCCGGAAGAGCTCCAGTGTGGGCACGGTATCATGGGGAGGTTGTCTTATCTCCCATTTCTCTCGCACACAGGAGGTCGGAGCCGTGTCATCACCAACAGCAGAGTTCTACGCATCATGCTCACTGGCAGGAGACACGCTGTACATCTCATCCATCCTCGAGGACCTCGGGCACCCCGTCGAAAACGTCATCGAGACCGACAGCAGCTCTGGAAAGTCCATCGCACTACGCCGTGGACTTAGTAGAGTTCGCCACTTAGACGTTCGCGCTCTGTGGCTTTAACAAGTGGTAGCAGCGCGCGCAGTCCAAATTCAAAAAATTCCCGGCGCCGAGAATCGGGCAGACGTCGGCACGAAGTTGCTGGACGCGAGGGCCCTGAGACGCCACCTTTATAGTCTGGGCATGCGACGGTTCGTGAATGGCGAGCTCCTGGACATAGAGGACGGCGACCCCGAGGGCGAGAACGAGGTCGACTTGGTCGGAAGGAAGATTAACTACGTTTCGTTGAGCAAATCACTGACGTGTTCAATATCAGGAAGCAAGCGTTTCATCCCCTGTATGTTGCTTGTCTCAAACATGGCAGGCGCGAAGGGCGCCGATCGAACATCAACGGGCCCAACCACTACTACCAACTTCGACAGTTTCTGCGCATTTGTCTTGTTTACTTTCCTGGCAGGTGTGCGCATGGGGTTGTTAATATCGAAGTGCGTGGCATTCTTTCGTGGATGCGAGAGGCCGCAGTCGGTGGGGCATTTGAGCTCAACCCAAGGTCTGTCACCACACTCCGCTACATATGCTACGCTCGACAAGCAGGATTGCATCGTCCCTCCAACCTCGGTCTACCAGAGGCCGAAGAGAGCAGTCAAGAAGTTCGATGCGGAGGGCCCCAAGCAGTGCGTCGACATCACGTCGGAGCACAGCAAGGTGTACCACACGAGAGGCACATGCCGCCCGATCAAGAATCCCAGCGCGCTGAGGCATCTCCGCATGTGCGAGTTTTGTCACCACGATGGCTGAAGGGAATTGCTTGTTGTATTCTAGAACGGCAGATGGATGTCTGCATCGCGTAGTTCACTCAATCATTCGATTTCCACCGACGGCGGTGAAACTTCCGCAGCAATGAAGATGTCGATGCCCTTGGCCGCGAAGGCGGGGTGTCAGAGCTCTTCCCATAATGCAGTACTTGTGGTGATCAGTAGGATTCGTGTAGCATGGCAGTGCAAGCAGGGTAGAGAAGCACTGTAGCATAGAGAATGCACAATCCCACCATGTGGGATGAATGACGGGGGAAGCGCTGTAGAGTTAGCGTTCCCCGGGAAGCACTGTAGAGTTAGCGTTCGCCGAGAAGCACTGTAGAGTTAGCGTTCCCCAGAAGTTGTACGGTGCAGAAGTAACAATCCCACGAAGTGGGATAACATGTTTCTCTGACATTTCAGCGAGAGTCTTCCGTAGCCTTATGCTCGAGCCCTGCGAGGAAAAGATATCAATCACGCCCGCGACCTCGCGGTGGCCGCGGCGGCCTGAGCCACGGGGCCGCGCGGCGCCGCAGGCGGGCCCGCCGCGGGAGGGAGGAGAGGCGGCTTCGCTGCCAGGGGAAAGGGCCTCCTCCCCCCTTCTCCTCTCCTCCTCCTCCCCCCCTCTCGTCCTCCTCGTCCTCCTCCCCTCCTCCTCCTCCTCCTCCTCCTCCTCCTTCCTCCTCCTCCTCCTCCTCCTCCTCCTCCTCCTCCTCCTCCTCCTCCTCCTCCTCCGCTCTCCCCTCCCCTCCTCCTCCTCCTCCTCCTCCTCCTCCTCCTCCTCCTCCTCCTCCTCCTCCTCCTCGAATGCCATTCGCGACCGGCAGCCCACCACCCCTCTCCGTTCGCCGCGCACGAGGAGGCCGCGAGAGGAACACTGCAGAGAGGGCTGCGCGCGCGCGCAACCCGCGCGGGCTCGAGGCGCCGCCCCCTCGTTGCACCGGGGGAGGCGGCGCTGCCAAGGGCCACCCGCGGCCCGGGGGCCGCTGGCCCTCCGGGCCTGTGTGCTAGGTCGGACGAAGGGGAACTTCCAGGAAGAGTGAGGAGGAGGACAACGAGGAGGAGGACGAGGACGGAGGAGGAGGAGGAGGGGGGACAATAGTTGTACGAATAGCAATAATAATACAAAGAATACGAAGAATACTATCTAGGAGTACGAATAAGAAGCGTATGATAATACTTGCAATAATGAGAACGATTATGATGATAATGATAATGCTACGAATGATAGTAATATTATTACGAATGATAGTAGTATGAATACTATTCATGATACGATTACTAATACTATTACTAATACTAAACATGATAATGATAGTATTCATAGTTTTAGTAATACCACCTTTCATAGTATTAGCAATAGCTTTAACCATACTCATATTAAGAATACGCATACGAATGCTACGACTAATAAGAAAAAGAACAATAAGCAGGAGTAGGAGTAGGAAGAGGAGGAGGAGGAGGAGGAGAGGAGGAGGGAGGAGGAGGAGGAGGAGGAGGAGGAGGAGGAGGAGGAGGCGGGAGGAGGGAGGAGGGGGGAAGAAGAGCGGAGGAGGGGGAGGAGGGAGGAGGGGAGGAGAGAAGAGAGAGAGGAAAGAGGGGGGAGGGGGAGGGAGAGAGGGAGCGAGGGCGGGGAGGGAGGAGGGGAGGAGGGGAGGGAGGAGGCGGACGAGGAGGCGGACGAGGAGCAGGTGGAGGAGGACGGAGAACGGAGGACGGACGACGGAGGAGGAGGGGAGGAGGAGGAGGAGGAGGAGGAGGGGCTGGGGATTGGAAGAGGAGGAGGAGAAGAGGAGGAGGAGGTCGGTCGGCCAGTCGGTCGGCCTGTCGGTCGGGCGGTCACTCGGCATGCGACCCTTGTTGGAGCTGAAGGTGCACAACCTCGTATCGTTGTGCGCCGCGGAGCCCTTTGTTCCCCGCGCTGTCAAGCGTGCGGAGAAACCCCCACCGAGGTCCAATCGGGGAGACCCGGGGCGCCCGGTGGAAACACCAGCGCCAGAAGCTCGCTTCTCATCCTCTCCTCCTCCTCCTCCTCCTCCCTCCTCCTCCTCTCCTCCTCCTCCTCCTCCTCTCCTCCCTCCTCATCCTCCTCCCACCTTCCTCCTCCTCCTCCTCCTCCTCCTCCACCTTCCTCCTCTTCCTTCTCCTCCTCCTCCCTCCCTCCCTCCCTCTCCCTCCCTCCCTCTCTCAAACCAAAAGAAAAATGCGAAGGGAGAGGGGCGGGGAGCGGGCCCGCGCTCCTGCGGCCGACGGGGAACCTCTGGCTACACGCAAGAGTGACCCTTCGCCGGAGTGACCGCTCCTGCGGGCTCATGGGGCCTCCCCCGATCAACTCAGGAGGGGGAAAAACACACAGACACAATTAATCGGCGATTCCCAGAAAATATGGGAAAATATGGGCAGTGGGGGGGAAGACAAAAACTCTGAAAATATGGGAAAATATAGGGAATGTTTTGATTTGTGTGTATTTATTTGTGTGTTCCGATTCCCCTTCATCAACGAGTGTGATGCGTCGGCGTCTGCCTGCGCGCTCGGCTTCGGCAACTTGGCGCCCCCGTAGTCCGCGCACGGAAAGCCGCCCTTGCCCAGGGTCGCTCCTGCGTGTAGCCGAAACACTCCCGGCCGCGTGAGGCCCCGCCTTCTTTCGCCTTTTCTCTGCCAATGAAAGCTGTGCGCGTCCCGCTTAGGTTTCGGCGGAGGAGGTTCGCTCTCGCCCCGCGAATCAAAACAGTGCAGCCGAAACGCGTGGCCCCCGTCGCGCGCGGTCGGGCGGGTCGCCGCTGCTCCGCTCTTGCGCGCGCGCTGCCCCCCCGCCGGCGCCCCCCCCGGAGGAGGGGCGGGGACGACGGGGGAGGAGGGGGAGGATTCGAGGGCCACCCGCGCGAGAGGCGAGGGGAGGGGCCACGGCGCCAGGAGGGGCCAGGAGGGGCCAGGAGGAGCCAGGGAGACAGGGGCGCGCCATCGAGGGCACGAGGTCAATCCGCGCTCCGCGCTTCGCGGTCCGGCTCCTCCTCCTCCTCCTCCTCCTCCTCCTCCTCCTCCTCCTCCTCCTCCTCCTCCCCTGGAAGAGGGCGCGAGGGCGCGAAGCTCTTCGCGCTCTCGCGCCGCGCGAGGGCGCGAAGTTTGGGAGCCCCTGGGAGAGAGCGACGGGGCGGGGGCGCGGGGGGGGCCGCGGCGCAGGGGGAGCGGCGTGGGCGGGTGGGGGGGGGCCCGGCCGCCGTGGCGGTCCCGGTGCTGCAGCAGGGGGGGGCAGAAAACACGGGCACAGTGAGGAAAAGGATGAGAATGAACAGGGAGAGGAAGAGGAGGAGGAAGAGGAGAAGGGGGAGGAGGAGGAGGAGGAGGAGGAGGAGGAGGAGGAGGAGGAGGAGGAGGAGGAGGAGGAGGAGGAGGGGAGGAGAAGGAGGAGGAGGAGGAGGGAAGGAGGGAGGGAGGGAGGGAGGGAGAGAGAGAGAGAGAGGGAACAAGGGAACTAAGGAGTCGTCGATCCCCCAGAGAATATGGGAAGATCTGGGAAGTGGGGGGGAAACAGGCCTCCCGAACATGTGGGGATTCTCCCGGCAGAGCCACCCGACAGCGATCGTGCAGGAGCAGATCTGGAAGCATTCCCCTTCAGACTCAGACGAGAATCCAGTTGTAGAATTCTGCTGTTCTCGCAGTCGTAGTCGCATTCGCGATGACAGTCGCAGTGGCAACGGCAGTCGCAGTCACAGTCAGCCTCAGCCTCAGCCTCAGCCTCAGCCTCAGCCTCAGCCTCAGCCTGCCTCAGCCTCAGCCTCAGCCTGCCTCAGCCTCAGCCTCAGCCTCAGTCTGCCTCAGCCTCGGCCTCAGCCTCAGCCTGCCTCAGCCTCAGCCTGCCTCAGCCTCAGCCTCAGCCTCAGCCTCAGCCTCAGCCTGCTTCAGCCTCAGCCTCAGTCTGCCTTCAGCCTCGGCCTCAGCCTCAGCCTGCCTCAGCCTCAGCCTGCCCAGCCTCAGCTCAGCCTGCCTCAGCATTCAAAATGTGGCCCGGGAATGAGTTCTGGCAACCGAAGAACACGAAGTGGCCTACAGTTGGAGCTCCGAAGACCACGAAATGCATTCAAAAATCATGCCCAGGAATGGAGTTCTGGGAACTCGAAGACCACGAAGTGGCCTACAGTTGGCTCCGGGCATTCAAAATCATGCCCAGGAATGGAGTTCTGGGAACTCGAAGACCACGAAGTGGCCTTCAGTTGGCTCCGGGCATTCAAAATCATGCCCAGGAATGGAGTTCTGGGAACTCGAAGAACACGAAGTGGCCTACAGTTGGCTCCGGGCATTCAAAATCATGCCCAGGAGTGGAGTTCTGGGAACTCGAAGACCACGAAGTGCGTTACTGTTGGCTAAAAAAGGAGTCCCCGGCATCCTCCCCCAGATCGCGCCCAGACCCCCCTGGGGCGTCACGATGCTCTCTTTTGACCCTACTAGAAACCTATCAGTCGTCGCTGTTAGGTAAAAATATGGGGAATTCTGTTACTTGTGTTGATTTGTTTGTGTGTCCCAGTGCCCCTTCAAAGCAGGGCCAACGATGAAGGAACAAGAACAGGGGATGAGCGGCGCTTGCCTTAATTCGGGCGTGTCCCTCGACGGGAGGAATATCCAGCAACAGTACAAGAGTGGTATGGGATGATGTTCCTAGCATCTGTTTGCTAAACCAATTCTGCATAGTTGTTGACTATTTCTCACTCTTCGTCCACCATCCGCCTGTAGGAGGACCTCTCCTTCATTGAATGGCGTCGAAGCCTGCGAACTCAGACAAAACAGCGTTCACAGCCTGGTCGACGTCCAACACCATGTTCTCCACTTCGAACTTTTCGTCCGTTACCACGGTCGCCTCGGTCATGGACCCGAATACTGAGGAAAGGAGCCCGTCAACAACGAGGAACCCCCCCACGCCCGACCTGATGCTATCCCCGCCCAGATCCCCGTCTGCGGCGCCTCGGAGCAGCGGGGCCCGCGTGCCTTGACATCCTGTCTCGGCTCTCTCTCCTGCACTCGTGCCGGGTCCAGGCAGTGGCGGCTCCGGAGGGGGAGGAGGAGGAGGAGGAGGAGGAGGAGGAGGAGGAGGAGGAGGAGGAGGGAGGTGGAGGGGGAGGAGGAGGATGATGCTCGCACTCACTTCTTCCCAGCCCGCAGCAGTTTCTCCAACGAGTTCTGGATGCGGCGCTCGCCCGAGTTGCATGGTGGTGGTGGTCCTGGCTTCGGGGTACTGGCTAGTACGTGCGAGTCAGGAGGGCACTCATGAGCTGCATCATCCCGTTGATCTAGGCCCAAGCATTGTTCAGGAACGTACCGCATGTCGTACTGGCTGAGGCTGTACCTCCTACAGATCGGCCGATTCCACGCGACAGTATTTCACGCATTCGCATGCTACCGCTAAAGGCTCTTGTTTCAGCCGCTGCATGAACTCTTTTCAGGACATCCATACATGGGTTGAGCTCTGCTGCTGAGTTCAACTGGCTCGAGGTTGCCATCGCCTCGAGCACCGCTACCTCTGCTGTCAACGACGGGGCTCCTCGACTGTGGTCTGCTTTCCCCTCCACCTCCTTGCTGTACTGCTGCCCTGCTGCTACTGCTGCCGCCTTGAGTGATTGCTCGCGAGGAAGAAGATGGGTAGATAGCAACGCACCCTCCAGCCCGCGGATTCTTTGTGCGTGGTTCAACGATGCCTTCATCACCTCTTATGCCGTCTCGTCGTCGGCCTCGTCGTCCTGGTTCGTTGCCTCGCCTCCCGCCGCCACCTTTCTGAACTTCGCAGCCGTGCCTCCTCCTTTCCCACTGGCGAATGAGCTCTTCCTGGAACCTCGAGGTTGGGCGTCCACCTCCATCGCTGTCTGCAGCTGCTCTCCCGTGATCGGTGGAAGCGCCCCTTCGCCGCCACGTTTCCCCCGAGAAGCTGGTAGTGTGAGGCACGCGTCTGCTGCAAGTTCCACGTGAGTCCTAATATGCACATGTAGAGCCGTGAGGATCAGGAAGTCATCTCCGCATCTCCGCACGCTGGGCACACCTAGCATACAGGGTTATTGATTTTGTGAGTGAAGTGGTGTTATCTGCATGACATAATGTCTGTATGAACAGGTTTCTCACAGGCTGTCTGGCTACCCCTCGGTTACTGAACGTCGTCGTGCACCACGAGCATTGGTTTGTAATTGTCAGCACTTGGTATAAAGCGCGGTGTCCGTGTGTCCCACCTTCAGTAAATCTCATGTTAGCATACCACTCCGTTGGTCATATTATTCCAGTCTACATTCACTCCCGTGCTCGTTGCGCTCTCTACTCACCCACACTGCTGGTTCCGCTAGCTGTGGTAAGGGAGGATCGGGGAGAGGTGAGTCCTGGGCAGGATCATGTAATCAGACGACCCTTCGGAGCTGGGAAGAATCGAGCCTTCCAATCTGGTCCGCATACTCACTAGTAAAAACCTTTAAGACCTTCCCTCCAAGTTCAAACAAGAGTTCAGTTACTCCTTTCACTCCTCCGATAGATTTCAGATCAATTGCCACTTGGCTCGCCCAGGGATTACCGTTGTAGTCACCTGTGTCGGACAGCATAAGTCGGTAGTCCAAAACTGTCGGAGACTCCTTAGACTCAAAGTGCCCGAAGACAGACGTCAGCAGTTGGCGACTCTCCTTGAAATTCCCGGCACCGGACTGCCGCCACGGTAACCGGCGGATCCGAGGTTCGAGAAACGTTGGGACATCTTTAGTGTTTCTAGATGGCATACGAAGGGTGGCTAGCATGCTCAACAGTCCCATCCACTCGCACTGTTTCTGTGGTCCCCTCCCCATGCATCAGTTGCCTACCCCACTTGACTGAGAGGGTGCCGATGTGCTTGCACTCCGTCTCGCTCACACAATACGCCTCCGTACCCGACAGCCCCGCGGGTTGGACTCTCGCTTTGAAGGCTAGGACCTGGAGGTGCCTCGGGACCAGAGCAGCGAGCCAGACGCGTCCTGTGGAGTACAACGCCCTTTCCATATGCTGAATCGCTGCATCACGATGCTTCCCGGCACGCTAGTGTTGGTTGTACTGCCACCCAAGATACGTCGTCGTCGTCGCAACCGTCCCAGGCAAGGCAAATACTCCACCCGAGAGTTCGCGTGATGCGTTGTGCGCTCCCTCCCCCACGCAAAACTCGGTACCACCACCTGCTTCTCGTGATTATGTGCTCCTCCTACCGTGCTCAGCTGCTCGTCAAACTGCCTGCTCGCCCTCCCAGCTCCCTCAGCCAGCCCTCGTGGTGTGTCCGACACTATCTTATGGGCGACGTCATCCAAGAATACCGTCGTACCTACATCAATCTGTTCTGCCTCCTCGTCCCACGAGTGTCGGCACACGAGCTCCTGAGAACTAGGATCCTGGCTAGCTACGCAGAGTCAGCCGTGGGGCAAGCACTGTTCGGGCAAACGTCTGGGAAGGAGAAGGACGAGGAGGAGGAGGAGGAGGAGGAGGAGGAGAAGGAGAAGGGAGGAGGAGGAGGAGGAGGAGGAGAGCAGGAGGAGGAGGAGGAGGAGGAGGCGGAGGAGGAGGAGGGGGAGGAGGAGGGAGGAGCAGGAGGAGGGGAGGAGCAGGAGGAGGAGGAGGAGGGGGAGGAGGAGGGGAGGAGCAGGAGGAGGGGAGGAGCAGGAGGAGGAGGTGCAGGAGGAGGTGCCGAGGAGGCGGGGGTGCCTGCCGATCACGTGGCCTTCTGGGAAAGGCCAGGGGCACGCGAGATGCATCGGCGCTTCTGGCGCCGGGAGGGCGCAGAGAGGGTCCTCTCTTTTCGTCCGATCCGAGCCTCCCCCCCCGCGCGCGCGCCTTCAACCCGCGCGCGGGAGCGGCCCCTCGCCGGAGCGGCCTCCTCCCTCCTCCTCCTCCTCCTCCTCCTCCTCCCTTCTCCTCCTCCTCCTCCTCGTTCTTCTCCTCCTCCTCCTCCACTCCTTTTCCCCATACATAGTTTTTCCTTGTCGCACCCCGAGGCCAGTTTTTAAGGCGGGCCGGGCGTTTCGCTTGAGACTTCCTCACCACTCATGACTCTGAAGATGAAACGATGGCAATAGTTTCACAGATGGAGGTCGGGTGGTTTTCAAAATGTGGCTCTCGCCTTAGCGCCGCGCATAATCTTGTTAAACATATGGAATAATTGCACGGATTGAGGGCGGGTGGTTTTCAAAATGTTGTTCTCGCCTTCGCGCCGCGCGCATTTGTTTTCAAAATGGGAGAAGTTTTACGGACTGAGGGCGGGAGGTTTTCAAAGTGTGGTTTTCGCCTCAGCGCCGCACACATTCATTTTAAACATATGGAAGAGCTTCACGGATTGAGGGCGGGTCAATTTCAAAATGAGGCTCTCGCCTTGGCACTGTGAACATTCGTTTAAATCTTTGAAGGTCACGGATTGAAGGCGTTTCTTTTTTTAAGTGTGCGTTCTCGCTTTAGCGCCGCGCACATTCTTTTATTAGATTCGGAAGAGTTCCACGGGCTCCCATGATAAACGTACCCTAAAGGGTGTTTTCGAAAGATTCAGGAACATGCGGGTGCAACGGTTATGTTGATTCGCGGTGTTGAAGTCCCCAGATTCGGAGACTGATTTTTGACCACCGACCCCGCCCTTATAATTTTCCTTAACTCGTTTTCGGCAGGTATAAGTATAGGTACTTAAGGAGTAGGTACTTAGGGAGTAGGTACTTAGGGAGTCGTTAGGAAGTAGGTACTTAGGGAGTAGGCGCTTAGGGAGTGTTTACTTACGGGGTAGGCGCCTAGGGAAGCGGTGCCTAGGGCGTAGGTGCTTAGGGAGTAGGTACATAGGGAGCATGTACTTCGGGTGTAGGTATTTAGGGAGTAGGTACTGAGGGGTAAGTACTGAGGGAGTAGGTACTTAAGTAAAGGAGGAAGAGGTTAACATGATCGGCAGGAAATGAGAGGGGGGCCATAACGAGGGGAGGGGTTCTCGGATTAGGACGAGGATATGGGGGAGCGGGGGCAGCGCGCGGGAGTTGGCCCGTGGAAAATATCATATGCGGGGGACTAATGTTATGAGGTGTTGTGCCAATGCTACGCCAATGCTAAGCTGATGCGGATGCTATGTTATTCCGTGCCAGTGCTGTGCTGAGTCTAGTTCATCTGTCTCACACGCCTCGGGCCCTTGATTCTCACACGCCGTGTCCTTGTGTCTCTCACACGCCTCGGGATCGGGCCCTTGTTACGCTCACACGCCACAGCCGTGTTCTTGAGTCTCTCACACGCATCGGGTCGTTTTTTCTCACACGCCGTGTCCTTGTGTCTCACAGGCCTCTGGTCCTTTCTCACACGCCGTGCCATTATTTTCTCGCGCGCCTGGCCGAGGCGTCTCGGGTTGGCCGAGGCGCCTCGGGTCGTCATTCCTGCCGGAGAACGATACTGATATCGATTGTGAGATCGATTGTGAGACCGATCGATCGTGAGATCGATTGTGAGATCGTTTGTGGCCTTAGGCTTTTTGGGGCGTGTTGGGGCCTTCGGCGTCTTGGGGTGTCTTGGGGTGTCTTGGGGCCTTAGGCATCTTGGGGTGTCTCGGGGCGTCTTGGGGCCTTAGGCGTCTTGGGGTGTCTAGGGGGCCTTAGGCTTCTTGGGTTATTTTTGGCCTTAGGCGTCATATGGTGTCTTGGGGCGTCTTAAACCTTAGGCGTCATGTGGTGTTTTGGGGCGCCCTGGGGCCTTAGGCGTCTTGGGGTGTCTAGGGGCGCAATGCCAGCCACCCTGTCCACCCCGTCCAGGGCCTCGAACCCTGCGCTGCTGAGCAGCGCAAGCCCCTCGACGGCGCAGCGCAGCTTCTTGGCCCAGCGCGTGCCGCTACCAGTCAAGACTTGCAACCACATGATCGACGACGAGGCTCTCGCTCGCAGGGGGTGCTTCAGGACCATCATCGACAAGTGCAGCGCCAACGACTCGCATATCCTGCCATTGTTCAACGAGTTGAACAAGCGCCTGAGGGCCATGGCGAAGGAGGCGAAGTGCGACGGAGCGAAGTTCGACTCGCTGGCGAAAGCGTTCGGCAACGCCGACGAGGAGTTCATGATCAGGATCATCGCGTCGAACTCGGATCTCACCTTGGCCGAAATCGTCAAGGCGAAGCAGATGGACGATGGGGCAGTGTTTCAGCTCATGCAGTTCGCGCTCCAGTGGCCGAAATCGTTGAAGTACCCCGAGGAGGCCAGGGTTGTCGAAGTGCTCTCTAGGACGATGACGGCTCGTCTCGGCGCGTGCGGGGACAGGCTCAAGCGTTTCAAAGCGAGGGGCGGCGTCGACTCCACAGGGGCGCTCGCTCCACTGGCGGGCTGGCAGCTACGATCTGAAGTGCGCAGGTGGCAAGCTTACGGAGGTCACGCACATCAACGCCGACAAGGTCCAGATCCCCCCAGGCTACCACATCGACAACACCTACACGCTGAACTTCCATTGGGACGATTGGACCGCCTGCCTCATGAAGCCGCCGATGCCGCCAATTCTCCTCTCGGAGTTCTTCAAGACTACGAAGACTGGCCCTTTCAAGATCCCGGGGGTCACGCCGTCTTCGAAGGACTTCGCGAAGAGCGTGCAGGACACACTCAACATCTACAAGGCCGAGGTCGAGAGGATGAACGGCACGGCCAGCGCTCCCAGCTCTTCGGGGTCCGAGACCCAGAAGGAGTTGAAGTCACTCGACTCGGAGAAGAAGCGCAAGGCAATGGAGAAGGCCAGGAAGTCCGCTTGCGACAAGATGCCGGAGGTGAAGAAGCGCCGCTCGATCTCTCTCGCGGCTCAGTCTGCGTGAGCTTCGACTTCCTGGCATGGGGTGGGTGGGCTCGCTCGCCGAAGGGTCGAGCGAGCCAGCGTGGGCGATCGAGCGCGCTGAGGCCTTACTTTTACACGTGCTGGCGCATATTTCGACCTTGTCCGATTTCTCTCGTTGCCGTCCTGGGGCTCTTTGTTCTCCGGCTTCGGATGGGGGCGTCCCGAGCTGAAGCTCTTCAAGATTAGCGCCGTGCACTCTTACTTCGAGGCATCAGTTTCCAGCAGTACCAGCATCTGCCCATGGTTTTTGGGGGCTGTGAAAAACAGAGCTCGAATGCAATCGGAGATAGCGAAGATAACGATGGGAGCGAAGATAACGACTATAAATATGATATGTATGATGACGCTTTTGAGCGAAGATAAACGCGCGTAAACGAGAGTAGCGAAGATAGACGATGCTTGGTCAACTATGTCATGTAGGAGGTAGGGGGGTTGGAGGAGCTAACGCAACGCGCCAATAAGGGGCGCAGCATGAACCCATGCGGCTTGTGTGCTATGGGCCAGGGGTTTTTGGAGGAGCTAACGCAATTACGTGTTATAAGGGGTTGGGGGTATTGGGGGAGCTAGCGCACCCTAGGCACATTGCAGATGGTGGAGTAAGATTCACCAGTCGATCCAAAAAGCTGAGATGAGCTGTCTGATCCATATATCAGTCGAGCTACGGGCCTCACATGCTCTGAATGTCGTTTCCAGGTTTTGCCTCTCATAGCCATTTTGTTTGCAGAGTTTCTCTGAGCGCAGTTTTCGGCCAGGTCTCAGTTATCTTCTCTACTTTGCGGACCAGGATCCGCCCGAGGTGCGATGGGCCCAGCAGCGCCTGCTGTCGTTCCAGATCCTGCTCCTCGTCCGCCTGTCATCGCGGTCGATCCAGGCGACCCTCGGTGAAAGGGGGGATTGGGTTTATAAGGGGATGGGGGCGGTGGTGGCATGAGGGGAAGGGGTCAGGATGAAGTGGGGGATGGGGCGATAAGAGATGACAACGATGAGGGGGACGATAGAGATGACGATGAGGGGGCGTTAAGATGGGGCAGAGGCTAGGACGATGAGGGAGACGAGGAGGACCAGGTTTTCTTTTCGGGGTGTCTTCCAGGTCTGACAATGTTTGACATTCTGGCCCCTCATGGGGCTCGGATGGGGTCGCCAGGACGATGGGGAGGACGATAGTGGTGACGACGATGGGGCGATAAGATGGGGCAGAGGCCAGGGCGGCGAGGAAGACGAGGAGGACCAGGTTTATGTTTTCCTTTTCGGGGTGTCTTCCAGGCCTGAGAATTTTGACATCCTGGCCCCTCGCGGGGCTCAGAGGGGTGAGTCGTCGGGGCCCCCTCCCCTTTGAGCCGTTCGGGCCCCTCCCCTCTGAGCCGTTCGGGCCCCTCCCCCTGTATCGTCGTGTGAGTTGTTCGGGCTCAGAGGGGGGGGGGGGGGGGGTGCGTTTGGGCCCCCGAGGGTTTTGAACAACAAAACAGTTTTTAGAAACTTATTCTTGTTTCAAGCCATGGGCGGGGACCCAAACGCCCCCCCCCCCCCCCCCCCCCCCCCCCCCCCCCCCCCTCTGAGCCCCATGAGGGGCCCCTCCCGCAGGTGGTCAGCCCGTCGAGCCTCCGATGGCGACGGCGGCGGCCGCCAAGGGGCGCATCTTCCTGGACCAGCTCGGCAAGGGGGACTACCGGCTGACCGATGTCGTCCTCCAGCAGCGCGTGACGCTCCCGCCTGGGGACTACACGGTGGTCGACCAGGATCCCGAGGGCCTCGATGTGGCCTTGGCTTGCGTGTGCCCTGACGGCGAGAGTAACGTTTTGGATGCGGAGTCGGCCTTCAGCATCTCGTTGTTCGAGGCGGACGCCACGAAGGAGCTGTTCGTGATTGACGAGGCTGTCGGACCGTCTTCGCTGAAGTCGTTCTGGGATGTGCAGGCGAAGCACAGGAGCGGCTGCGTGGATGTGCAGATCAATGGGGGCGCCTCGTTCACCTTCGACTGCTTCGTCTTCCAGATGCCTCGTCCTGGGAAGCAGCGCCTCTTCTGGAGCATGCGCTCGATCTATGACTTCTTGAAGATGGACGCATTTAAGGGTACGCCTTCGAAGTGGGCTTTTCGCAGCTGCGAGCGTTGGGAGAGGAGGTTCCCGATAGAAGGTGGCGGCCAGATCGTGTACGACAACTACGTTTCCTCACACACGGTCAGGCGACAGCAGCTCCCGTTCCCCGCCAAGTGTTTGCAGGTGACGTCGGTGAGTACTTTCGGTATTCTCTTCCAGATGGCCAAGTGGGCTTGGAGTGCTTCGCATTACGGCGGCTTCGACATGAAGAGGGGGGTCTCCGCCGAGCAGGTCAAGGCAGCGCAGGGTTTCATGGTGAGCGTGGTTCAGACCGTGCGCATGCACCGCAGGAGTTGGTCTTTCCCGATCTTCTTGGACATCAAGTGGTCAAGCAAGTGGCCTCGCCCCCAGCCTGCCTACCTGGACGACTGCGCGACTTTCAGAGTCGACGATGAGATGACGATTGACCTCCAGGCTTTCTGCACGAGGGCTCAGACTGCATGGAGCGACACTTTCATTCACAAGGTGTGGAGTATGTGCTTGGCTGGGCGGTGCTCTCGCGAGAACTTCTACAAGCTGCCGATGCTGGATCTTATCATGCTGACCGCTCGGCAGTCCCCCCTCGTGGCTGAGTGCTTGCTCGCACAGGTCTGCTTGGCACTGTCGCACCAGCTCCAGCTGGTCGTAGCTGCCGATAACAACGGGGGCCACCCCGTCAAGCGCGACGTCGAGTTCAACTTCGACGACCCTTCCGAGGGCTTCGGCGTCGGCGAGGACGTCGACCACGCGTTGGCCAAGTACGTCACCAACGCTGCCCAGCAGATCGGCAAGCCGCGCTGCGTCTCGGTCGCGACGCACAAGGCCTCGGTGGGGAACCTGCCGCTGCAGGTTACTGTCCTCGCGCTCCCCTCCAACTTGGCGGTGCTGATGCCTCCTCAGGTGGCTTCGGGGGTCTTCGAAGACCTCGTTTAGGCTCGACCCTCACCCGGTGCCGGTGTGCAGATCGACGGTGGTTTTTACGTGTGGTTTATACACCACCACCGTTTCTGGCCTTGGGGGGTTGGTGTATAGGGTGAGTGTTTCCCCCAGGTGGATCGGCAATTCGACGACGAGTTACACGAGGATCTCTCCCTCAAGCGGAAGCCCGAGGATGCCGTGGTCACGACGGCGAGCGTGATGGATCGGCAGATGGCCTGGCTCACGCGCGGCGCCCCAGGCGCTAGGCCTGGTGCGTGGCGCCCAGTGAAGCTCCACGGGGTCGCCAGCAGGCGCTGGCTCCAGAACTTGGACAACCAGCTGAACGCGTCCTCCGACTTGCAGGGCCTGAAGGAGTTCAGGCTGGACGACTTGGAGAAAGCTCCGAACTGGAAGAACTGGCGCTGCCTGTCCGTGTCCCTCGACCTCGGTAGCGACGGCGTCTGTGCGACGAACGCCTTGACCTACTTCGAGGAGCTGAAGATCAATAGCATGAGGTCCCCCGACCCGTCGCACGGGGCGAACCGCAGCATCGACCACGCGTTCGCCAAGTCCCAGTTGCGGGGCATGTGGATGCTGATGATGATCTCGTGGAACTTGCCCCATGGCCCAGACCATGATGACCTTCGCCACCTTCAGCTGCGTGAAGCCATGAACTACTGCTTCACCAGGCTCACGCCTGCCACTTGCCCTTTGTTCCAGGAGCTGGCCCCCGACATGATCCAGGACCTGTCTCGCCTGGGCGAGCATCTCACAGGAGTGGATTCGCCAGAGGTTGAGCTTTGGGAGTACTTGAAGAAGCGCGTCTGGTTGAGCTCCCCTGGGGAGCGCAGCAACACGAACAGGTTCATGTCGGCCGTCTCCGCGGCCAAGAAGAACGTGCCGTCCTGGCACATTGACCTCTTCGAGCGCCTTGTCCTGTGCCTGGAGATGGACTTCTGCAGGGGTGAAGAGTCCTTGGAGCACGTGGTCAAGGTGAAGACTGGCAAGCAGGAGGAGGCGGGCGAGAGCGCTCCGACGGCCGCGAGCGCCACCACCATGGAGGCCAAGACTTTGAGGGGTTGCGCTGCAAACGCCGTCGCAATCTCAGCCCTGATGTTGAGCGACCCCATGAACAGGAATATCTGTCTCGCAGTTACTGCGCTCTCGGTGCCTGTACGCAACTGGCACATCCACCAGAACAGGATGCTTCGATCTGCTGCCGCTTCGCCCGACTGGGTCGTGGAGCAGCTCAGGAAAGATAACTTCGAGCACATGTTCCAGATCGCCGCCTGCTTCCACAGCCGCTGTCTTCTTGAGGACCTTGGGTTCTCTTGCCTCGACGGTGCTGGGGCCCTTGCCACTGAGGGCCAGATGCTGGACGATGACTACGTCGCAGGTATCTCTTTTGACTTCGGCTGGAATCTGATCTCAGCTCGCATCCGCAGGAACCTATACATGTACGGGTGGCTTTACAAGCTCATTTTGATGACGTGCGACGGCGAGCCTGCCCGTGCTGTGGTTCGGGAGTTCGAGCAAGATAAGCGCATCTTCGACCTTCTGGAGGCTGCTGACAAGGGCTCTGCAATGGAGCAGGTCTACGTCCGCAGCGAGTTCCGCAAGGTGGCGACGACTCAGTTCGTGAAGGCCTTTGAGGAGCTCGGCTATGGTCTCCACCCAGAGATCATCAAGCTCATCAAGGATCGCGTCTCAGGTCTCATTAGCACTCAGATCTGCGAGGACTGTATCGGCCATGCGAAAAACAGCAAGCATATCATTGGCAACAGGAAGTACAGGCGCCCCGAAGCCAGCATGGGGACGATGCTGAAGAACAAGGTGCTCGACGTCATCCACAAGTTCAAGAGCGCAGTCATGATCATGCCCTTGGCGTCGAAGGGCCTCCGCCTTCCAGACTCGGCCTTCCGCTCCACCAAGGCCAACGCGACCATGGAGTTTACGAAGATCGCCTCCACTCGCCAGGATGCCCCGTACTATTCGCCAGGGCACATCGGCATCAATCAGCCCGTCGCTGACCTGGCCATGCTTCTCCAGATCTACAAAGAGAACCCAGCGGCCCTTTCATTTTCTTTTTCTTATCCTTTTTTTTTTTTTTTTTTTTCTTTTTTTTTTATTTTTTTTTTTTTTTTTTTTTTTTTTTTCTTTTTTTCCTTTTTTTTTTTTTTTTTTTTTTTTTTCTCTTTTTCTTGTTTGTTTTTTTTTTTTCTTTTCTTTTTTTTTTTTTTTTTTTCGTTTTTTTTTTCCATTTTCCAGACTTCAACAAGTTTCCAAGACCTGGATGTGGGTCTGGATGGAGGACGGGGATGTGTCCGAGCCTACCTTTTCTTATTTTTTTTTTTTTTTTTTTTTTTTTTCGCGAAGAGGTCAGCCACAAGCTCGCGGTGAACTTCCCTAACGACGGCTGGTGCTTGGCGCTTGACTTTTTCCAGAACAGCTGTGCCTTCTTCTGGCCCCTGGAGGCCACGGAGATGCCGAACGGCGACCTGCTGTTCGCACCAGAGAACTCGACCCGCGGCCCGACCCTCCGGTCTCTGTTCAACCTCGACGTCGAGGCTTGCGCCGTCGTCGTGAAGTCGTGGTCGCGCCAGCGCAGCGACTGCCCTGAGGCGCGCGTCGGGATGAACGCGCTGCGCCCCGCGATCCGCATCTTCAAGGATGGGCCCGCGGAGAGCCTCTACAAGGTGGCTGCTCGGAAGGCGTTTTGGGCAGCATGCCGCCTCTGACATGAAGGTGGATGTACCCGCTGGGGCGAAGTTCTGGCATGGTTTTTGTGTTGTTTTTTTAGATTGTTTTTTTTTTCTTGATTGCTGGTTTTTTGTCATTTTTGTTTGTGTGGTCTGTTTTGTTTTATCGTTTTTTTTGTGTTTTGGTTGTTGTGTTGTTATTTTGTGGGTTTGCGTTCTTGATCCCTCTGCTTGCTCTTTTTGTTGTTGGGTTGTTTTATTTGCTGGGTGTTTGTGGTGGTGTGGTTTGTGTGCTCCGCGTCGACGTCGTCTTCGCCCTCGTCTGCCACGCGCTGGGGGTCACTGAGATGCAGGCTATCCAGATCGTCGCCAACCGCCACGTCGTCAATGATATCCAGGCGTCCTTCTTCCCTGCGCTGCTGGAGGTCGATGAGGCGATCCAGTGCCTGCGCTACGACGACCACGAGGAGTTCAAGACCCTGGAGAAGAAAGCAGTCACCATCACCGAGGAGAGGAACATCTTCACCGCCGACTTCAGCGCCAAAGGCGAAAGCGAAGGCCAAGGGCAAAGCGGGCGACAAGAAGCCGCCTGTGAAGAGGGATTTCCCGACTGCGTTGACCCAGGCCCAGGCGAATACATATTTGCCACCAGGTGCCTCGATCTGGCGCGCGGTCGCCAATTTCGCGTGGGCTGGCCACTACCCTCCCTACTCGCGGATCTCCGCTCCGTGGAGCACGGGGGAGCCAGAGGCCATGAAGGACGTCATCCGCCGCTTGTGGATCTTGCATTTGACTTTTACTGGTCAGCCTGAGTCTGCGTGCCCGTACAACAACTTGCTCTCGGCAGGGCTACTGGTGGACAATGCGAGCACACTTCTTTTTGTTGCCTCCCGATGCGAAGTGATTCAGCTCTTGCCAGAGCGGTTTCAAGATGATATTGCAGTGGCATGCCGCGTACTATTTCGTTCCACTCGCACGCGCGTGGGCAGAGGGGCCCAGGATGCGCGCAGGCTCGTCGCAAGCGACGGGGAGGCGTTTTCGAAATCAAGTTTTCGAGTCGTGTCCAGGCCGGAGATTCTCAAGATCAACTTCATGGCGATTTCTGTTTTCGAGTCGTGTCCAGGCCGGAGAATTTCCAGTTTTCGAGTCGTGTCCTGGTTTAGCTTATCGCGGGTTTGCTCGACGACGACGGCGACGAGCAAACCCGCGATAAGCTAAACCAGGACACGCGTCAACACGACATGCTTGAGCCGTGGAGTACGGCACGCTTGAACGGGGCAAGCGTTGCCAATGCCAGTCTTATGTGCGGTAGCCTCTGCATTGCTTCCCGATCCCCCTCCATCTTCTTATGGTGCCCCTGTCCTTGCCACCTTCCCCACTCCCCCCCACCACTCCTCTGAACCTCAACTCCGTTCCCTCCGATCCCGTCTTGCTCGTCCAATGCCGCTCGAGAAGCGGCGAGCGATTTCTCTCGGCCTTTCCGCTCGGGAGTGCGTTACCTTCAGTGCTCGCTAGCCCAGGTCATCGGCGCAGTGCGCGCGTGCCTGCGGTACGCGCGAGTATTAGACATGCATCGTGTCGACGGCCGCGCGTCGACTCAGGGAGATGCCTTTTCAAGAGCGTGTTCAGTGCTGATTTGTCGGCTGCCTGTGCGTGGTCGGTGGGTTGAGCGAGGGGTGCTCGACGTTGCCTGGCTGTGCACGGCGCCGCCTCGAGGGCAGCATGAATGACAGGCTCGTCGAAGACTCTTGTGTGTAAGATGGCACGTGCATGAGCGCACGCACACGCGCACGCGCGCGCACGCACACTCCAGCACCTTAGCACGCAGACAAAAAAACAAAAAAACACATCGCTTGAATTATTGTGCTTGTTAGGCTGGTCTCCGCCCCTGCGTTGATCATGGGGCGAGCTTCTGGCGGGATCTCTTGGCAGGGTTGCAGCTGCTAGGGCTGCCGGCGTCTTTGGACGCGACCCTCGCCCGACCTGGCCCCCCGTGCATACGGGCTCAGAGTGGCGACAACTTCTATGTGCCAATGCCCGCCGTGTTGGCGTGAAAACACACGCAGACATATATCGGCTACGCCGCGCATCCGCCATAACATATATCGGCTACGCCGTGTGACCGCCATAGCATTTATCGGCTACGCCGTGCCTCCGCCACCCCATAACAACAGCATAGCAGCAAAGAGCAACGAAATCAATCACAACAACAACCAACAACATAACATATCAATAACAACACAAATCAATAACACCGAAAACGCATCATAACAACACGCACGCACATCAACAACGTCAAACATACACCGAACAAGTAACACCAGCATAACGCAACCCATGGTAACATCATCGGGGCACGGGGGAACTACCGAGGAGGAGTTGGAGGTGAGGGGCGCCTCCCCTCCCCCTCCATGCTCCCTCCTCCCTCTCCCCCCCTCCCTCTTCTTCCTCCCTCCCCCCTCCCTCTCCCGTCGCCGCCCTCCGTCCTCTCCCTCCCCTCTCCCTCCCCCTTTCTCCCTTCTATCCTCCTCTCCCCGTTCCCCCATCATCCCTCCTCCTTCGCCTTGCGTCCTGCCCCAGTCCCGCCCTTCACACCCCATTCCATCGTCTCCCTCGCGTGCCTCTCCCCTCGCCCCCGCGCGCCCGCCAGGTGGCGGTGTGCGTGTTCGCGCCGAGAGCTGGATGCTTTACGTTCGGCGCTGCCTCCCGACCTCCGAAGTCGCGTGTTCTTCGCTACCCTCGTCGCCCTCGTCGCCCCCTCGTCGCCCCCTTCTCTTCCGCGCCTGATTACCCTCATCTGGTTCGTCCTCATAATGCCCTTTCCCTCCCCTACCTCCCCTCTCTTCCTGGCCACGACGTCTCGAGGGGGGCTTAGCGCCGTCGCCGATGCCACCAGCGCGATCATGACCAGCGCCACTACCAAGGCGCACCTCTACCACACCTACAACCACAACCTCTACCATTCCATGGCGCGCCATGGCCACACTACCACTACAACCATTACCGTTACCAATGCCAATACATATACCAAATCAACTGTCACAGCCACTACCGCTATCGACAACCACAACGACTGCCACGACCACAACTATGTAGCGCGACCGCGACCTTTCGTGCTTGCGCGTGTGATCGCGCCGAGACTACGTGGTGGGAGCGCCGTGAAAATGGCCTCGGACGCCGCGGGAACTCGATCCGAACTCGCCCATGTTTTTTTTTTTGTGGATTCCTTGAAACGGGGGCGGTGTATAAATCTGGGTCTCATGGCGTTCTGGCACGATTCCGGATCGCCAAGGCGCAGGTGCCCGGTTGATCCGCGGCGTTGAGATCCCGAGAACAATGTGTTGGCATGTTTCAGGGTCTTCCAGCGGTTGTTTTTTAATGAGGTAGTTCCCTCAATGGAAAATTGTTGTACGGGGGCCTATGGAGAGGGAGCTTGGAGGGAAGGGGATGGTTAATTTTAACATCGTTGATGACTCTTGGGTTTACGCTGGTCCTCCTCCTCCTCCTCATCATCATTATCATCAGCCTCAGTATCAGCATCCTAATCATCGCCACCACCATCATCAGCAGCAGCACCACCACCATCATCATCATCATCGGCAGCATGGTCATCATATAAGGCGCACAATACCCAGACCCTCCTAGTGGCATGCGTGGGTCGAGCCCGTTGCTCGAAGCAGATGTGGGTGAACGCGGTACCTTGGTGTGCATTCCGAATGTTGTGCAGGGCTCTCTTGGCGGCTTGCTGCGGGGAGAGCGTCCACCGTTGTTAGGGACATCGTGGAGTCAACAGTTTTGCAGGGTGCTCCTCTGAGGACTTCGTCGAGGACCTGCTGGAGGGAGGGGGTGATAAAAAAGGGGGGCTTGCAAGGTTCGAAGGTGAGTGGGGCGCCGTCGAGATCTTGCGGGCGAGATTCAGAAGATGCAGGAGTCACTTCGAGCCCTCGCGTGGAGGGTAGGAGGTGGCTTTCATTCAGACTAGGCGTCAACAGTCCCGACAGCAGCGTGGGCCGCGGCTGGTGGAGGACGTCAGGGCGTTACTCAAGAAGGTCGACGAGTCGGGCTACCAACCCACCAACGAGCAAGCCCGCGAGAAGCTGCATCAGCTGATCGGCCGACATGCCAACACTACTGCCACGATTTCTCCTCCCTCTTCGGGCCCGACGGCGAAGCCGCGCAGCAGCATAAGGACATCAAGGTAGTCAAGAGCAAGTAGAGCGGTGAGTGCCCGATCTGGTCCGCGAAGCGGCTGCAGGATTGCAACTGCGAGCGCCCTCCCCTCATCGTGCGCCAGAACGAGAAGGAGTGCGACGCGACGCGGCGGTGGCTGGGCGCCTTGGGAGGTGCCGAGCGCTCTGCCACTTTTCACATCTTCAATGTGCGGCGCGTCTTGGGGGGCTCCGCCTTTGGTGACGTGCTGGTGGAGGTTGCACAGGGTAAGGGTACGGCGACCCAGCGGTGCTTCATCCTGGAGCTAGGTGCTTCCCCTTTCCGAAGCGCGTGGGCCCCCCTGCTGGTGCGCAGGATGACGCGCCCATCCACGACGCGACGCCCCTCGAGACCGTGCAGGTGCGTCTCACGGTGGCGCGGGATTTTGCTGTTGGCAATCTCCTTACACGCGCTGCCCAGCGCCCAGTGGCTTTGGCGGCGCTCATTTTTTAACGCGGACCTGCAGAAGCATGTTCTGAAGGTCAAAGGTGCGCTCAACAACGAGGGTGAGTTGACCTGCTTGCTCATTATGAAGAAGTCCTCCCTGGATCTGTTCACGCAGTTCGCGCCCCCGCGCGGGGTATTCTTGAACGCCCAGGGCTCCAAGTTAGTCCCGCGGTGGTTCCAGCGGCGAGAGGCTTCAATCGCATCGGCAAGGCGCATCGCGCAGGACGTCGTCGTTGGTTCCCAAGAGCTGACTTGGCGGCAGGCCGCGCGGACGCTGACGGGATCTACACTTTCGCCAGCGGCATCTCGGTGTCCTTGGCCTACAGCAGCGCGGGCGACAAGAAGAAGGCTTCCACATCTCAGCCCGCCTCTTCCTGGGGGGCCGCGCAGCGCGCCGACAAGGGCGCGGCGCCGACCCAGCCCGCCACAGCTGGGGGGGCGACTGGCGGCGATCCTCGCGCAGCGCCGGCGGAGGGCCGCCAGCTGGGATCGTCGGAAGGCGAACCCCCTCCAGCGCGCCCGCCGTGCGGTGAAAGCTCCCTGGGTGAACAACTTCAAGGGCGCGGAGTGCGGGGGTGGTGGCGACTGCTTCTTCCTCTGCGTTGGTCGAGCTCTTCGCGGAGCTTCGGCCGCCCCGAGCCACGCCGCAGGTGGCGATCAGCCAGGGGGTAAAAGTTCAAGCGCAGTTTCGGCTCCCTGTCTCCGCGGAGTTGAAGAAGCATCCCAGGAAGTACGGGGTCGCCGTGCAGATGGCCGACGCCACGGCGAAGCCTGGCTGTTTTGCGAGCACGGTCGTGTTTTGAGCCACTGTCCAGGAGGCCATGGTGGACATCGACGTCTGGAAGTTCAACGCGACGGGCGATCGCTGGGTGCTCTACACGGGGCCTACGGCGAGAACTCCACAGAGTAAGCGACCGCTGGTGCGGTTGGTGCCCCAGAGCAAGCGTTTCAGGTGGCTGCGGCGCTGCCGGCGGCGGCGGACACCGCGCGGCGCGAACGGGCTTTGCACTGCCCCGACGTCTTCGCAGGAGGAGGTTAATTAGTGGCGGTGGTAAGTCTGTCGCAAGCGTTTCGAAGGAGATGGGGCATGCTACCAGATCTTTCTTGGGAATTCCGAAGTCTCCACGATCTTCTCAGAGAGCTCCTTCTCAGAGGGCGCGCAGTTTTTTGGGCATCTCAAAGGCTGGAGACCCCCCCGCGGAAGCTGCACCTGCTGCCGCGCATGATGGCCCGGGAGCTCACCTCTGTTGCCCTGCGCCAGGTTGCGGATCGGGGGCGACTGCCGACGACCGCCCTCGATGACTGAACCTCCACCTACTCGCGCCCCTCCAGGAGCTTCTGGAGGAAGAAACAAGGTCACTTCTGGGGCTTCTGCGCGAGCGATGCGTCGCATCGCCCGGCAGAAGTACAAGGGGTGGTGCGACAAGATTCCCGCGCGCTTCCAGATGATGCTCTGCAAGACGCCGGAGGAGGCAGGAGCGACTACCTGGCGCTCCACCCAGTTCACTACTGCAAATACTTGTTCCCGCTGTGGGTCATCGAAGCCGATCCACCGCCTCAAGGACCGGCCCTGCGGCAGGAGGACCCAAGGAGGCGTCGCCATGATCCAGCCGGTGGACTTCCTCATCGGCCCCATGGAGCGGAAGACGAGGAAGGCGATCAGGGACGCCATTGCGTACAAGCACCGCAGCAAGCCCGAGTCCAAGGAGCGGCAGAGGCAGAAGCAGGCAGAGCGCATGCAGGACCCCGCCTACAAGGCCCAGGACAAGGCGCGCGAGCTGCTCATCAGGAGGAAGGTCAGGGCGCGCAAGCGCGCAGCGCTGCGACGAGCTGGACTTCCTTTTCCGCGTTCACGTTTGGTGAGGGGACGCCCTGCAGTGGCGATGTCCTCATCTTGACTAGCGTCTACATGTCTCACTGCTCGACCAGTTCGACGTCGTTGAGTGCGCCTGTCACTTGCTGAAGACCCACTGGTTGGTGGCGGCGACTCTCCAGAGACGCAGCCGTGCGACCCCGTGGACATCAGCGCCACTGTTGCCACTTTGAATGCGGCTTCTCTTGCCGAGGCGCGCCTCGAGGAGGCGCTTCGCAATGCCTCGGTTCTCTTCTACTTCTTCAAGAACTTCGTCAACGGGAGGAGCGCCCTCGATGGGTTCTACAATGTTTTAAGCGCTGCGGTTGGTCAGTGGCCTGCTCGCCGTCGCCACCGCCTACGCGTGCAGCCGCTGTCCGCCAATGAGGGTGCGCCAGTGCGTGGAAGCCCAGCGCGGTCGGGAAGATCTCGACCATCCGCGATTCCTCCTTCGGCCGCAGGGTCGCGGGCATCAAGGCGACGAACTGCATCTGCCCGTCAGCCTATGGGCCAGTCGCAGAGGACCCAGCTTGGCGAACGTGCATTTCTCTTTCGCACAGAATATTGCTGTTCAGGGTTGCCCTTTATGTCATTGGAGATTTGAAATGGAAAACACGGTGCAATTCTATGATGAGTCTTGGGCGGTGGGTTATGTGTCCAGCGTCGCTTGCCACCACCACTGCAGGCACTATCCCTACGAGGTGTCTCTACTACGGGCCGCCCGCCCCCTACATGCCGAAGTGTCTCGCCGTCAAGCTTCTCCCTGGGGCGCCCTTCCATGGCATGGTCTTCTACGCGCTGCAGGAGCCGATGTACCATCGAGGTCAACACCGACTGCGCCACACGGCGCTCTACACGCTGACATCCTTCCCTGCTCTCGAACACCAGCTGGATGCACTTCGAGCTGAACTGGATGCACGGATGCCTGAACTTGCTGACTCTGTTCTCGGAGATCATGACCGGGCCCCTTTGACCGCCAAATGGAAGCACTGGCACGCGCGCGCCGAGCTGGCACTCAAGCTGGCCGTCGAGTGCGACTACGGCTCCGTGGAGCGGCAGGGCGAGCGCGCCAAGGGTTCGGCTCCTTCGAAGCCGACGTGCCATGGTGCCCCCCATCGTCTCGCTCAGACGGTCGCTCTTCGTCGACTGCTACGCCTACACTGACAGGTGACTGAGCAGATCAAGCAGGACACCGCTTTGGCCATCCAGAGTTTGGCTGGTTCTTTCCTTGAACGTTTCTCGCGTGCCGGCTGCGGGGGCTCTTTGCAGCGCCGCTCTACGGGGATCCGAACCGCGCCGATGCCCCGGACTGGCTGAGCGCAGGCATTTCTCAGGAACAACGACGCATCCAATATGCGCAGTCTCGCGAGTGGCGAAAGCGTTTCGCCAGCTGGACCAAGGACATTTACAAGCCTGCCACCCCGCTCTCCAGGGGGCCCTCACCGACTGCCCCAGTGGACGCGGTGGGGATGCGCCAGGAGTGGAAACAGCAATGGGCCCCAGATCCTGCCCAACATGACGCCGCTGGCCACCTTACTCGATGGCAACAATGGGCCGCTGATGTGTCTTTCCCTCAGGCGAGGCAGGAGGAGCGCTGGCTGCCGAGTCTTGAGCAGTTTGACAACCTTCTTGCTAAATGTCACGGCGTTCCTGGGCTAGACAGATGGACGGCCACGGAGCTCAAGCTTTTACGACACCCCTTCCCAGATATGATCTTGCATTTGCACGAGCTCGGGTGCGGCGCCAGCCGCGAGTGCGTCAACGCCCAGGGCATCCTGGACCAGGACATGCTGGACATGATATTTCCTTGGCGTGTAGCGGGAATCCCAAAAAGTGAAGTTGAATTTCGTCACATTTCAGTGGGCTCGATCTTGTTCAGTGTCAGGTTATCGGCTTTGTCTGCTGGGGTGCCACAGCCTCCAGAGAACCAGTTTGCAGGGCATCTTGCGACGAGCGTCGTCCACGCGATCAGCAGCTTGTTACATTCATGCGAAGCCACCGAGGCAGGCGCCGAGGTGGACCTCAGCCGCGCGCGCGATAACATTGATCACGCCGTGGGAGCGTAGGCTTGTGTATGTTCAGGTGTTCCTCCTGCGGTTACTTTCGCTGCTGTGGCGGCCTGGAGAGGCCCCAGATACTGCAGAGTCAACTCGTCTTTGGCGCCACCGATCTGGCCTTCTCGAGGACTTCCACAAGGAGACTCGGCGGCCCCCGCCACCGTGATCGCGGCCCTGGTGCCGTGGCAGCCGCCAGTTGGTTACTCTGTTATGGACGACAGGTCCCTCGCGCGTTCCTCCTCCCAGGAGTTGGCCAGGGACTTGGGCCGCACTCGACGCTTCGACACTGACGTCGCTTTTAAGGAGAATGCGCGCGAGCGCCAGGTGTGGGCTCGTTCGGGCCAACCCCCGGCGGTAGTGGAACACCTGGGGATCGTGGCGACACCAGCCGATGCTTCTACTAGCAGCAACACGTGTGCTTGATACAGTTCCAGGAGGTGCTGAGATCCGTGCTCGCCTTGCTGTTGCATAGATTCGCCCGCTTCGGCTGTGGGCCTGCCCCCTGGTGGCGCCGCCTCCCGTTTCGACCTGCAGAGCTCTGTGCAGGTCGATCACCAGGTCCACCAATCGCCGGTGGTGTTATGGGCGCTGGTGGGCGCGACGTGCACATCTACATCCGCGCCTGTCGGGATCCCTGCAGGCATTCAAAGCCATCTCCCAGGAGCGCCTCGTGTGGCCGACCTTCGTGGAGAACGCGATGATCGCGCATGCCCCGGTCTTGGGCCTTCGATGCGTTGCTTATGCCGATCGCCGTGGTTGCTGCCTGGGGGTGAGCGACACTGACGATCATCGAGTGGTCAAGGTTCTGCAGGGCGCGGTGGGTAGGAGGTTCTGGACCCACCGACCTGGTAACCCACGCCACGAGAAGAAGGTTGAGCACTTGCTGCACTGCGTGGCGCGGGTTCGGTGCTTGGACGAAGTCAATGGCAAACGCTTCGACGCCGAGGAGACTTTGGGCGTGGGCGTGGATGCGGAGTCGAACATCCTGTGCACGCGCTTCTACACGCGCCTTGGGGAGGATGAGCGCAGGCTGGTGCGCATCTATCGCGCTGGGGCCGCGTCCTCGGAGACGCGCCGCTGCTCGGGGAAGGCTTGCCGCCGGCGTGGAGCGGCGTCTCCCTCGTTTCGCCCCTACTGGGCCGACTGCCCAGTTTATCATTTCGAGCGAGTTGGCGCCGCCAGGAGATATGGGTTACCCCTCGATTGGTTTTCTATTGCGCCGAGGGTTCCCAGTAAGTCGGGGTGGGTCTGCTACTCCGACTCGCAGAGCCCAACTGAACGAGCGACCAAGCTGACTGCCCCCGTGGAGAGTGCGATCGTTGTTTTGGGCACGGCAATTGCTGCAAGGCTACATCCACGAGGCCACGGAACTTCTCAAGCGGTTCGTGATGTTGGAGGTTGGTTTCAGTTTCAAGGCGAAACTACTCCAAAGTTCGGGTACTTCACGCCCATCATATTCTTCTTCTCCGCATTATCATCAGAGCAAGCACCATCATAGTCATCATAGTTATCATCGTACTACGAATGATCGCCATCCTCATCAGCAGCATCAGCATTATCACCATCAGCGTCATTAGCAGCAGCAGCAGCATCGTCATCATATACATCACCAGCATCACCTTCATCCTTAGCAGCATCCTCAGCGTTATAGCCACCATATTTATCAGCATCCTCAGCATCATCATAAACAACACCATCCTCACCATTCTCATCAGCATCACATCATCATCATCGTCACCATCATCATCACCATCAACATCATCATCGTCCTTCTCCTTTCATTACTCCTCTTCCTCCTCCACCTTATCCTCTTCCTTCCCTCCTCCGATTCGGGCAGCGGGGGGCCAAACATCCAGTGCCTCCCGCGGTTCCCGAAGATCGACCCCCAGGGCGGAGGCTCTGGGCAGGTCCCCGCCTTTCACCCCGAATCGTTTACTAGACCCCGACGCCCGACGGCGTTAGCTTTTCGGCCACAGGGATCCTCCCCTCGTCATCCTTTTTTTTCTCCTCCTCCTCCTCCTGCTCCTTCTCCTCCTCCTCCTCCTCCTCCTCCTCTTCCTCTGCCTCCTCCTCCTCCTCTCCTCATCTCCCTCCTAGTCCTCCTCCTCATCCCCCTCCGCCTCCTCCCCTCCTCCCTCGTCCCTCCTCCTTCTCCTCCTTCTCCTCCTCCTCCTCCTCCTCCTCCTTTTTTTCCTCCTCCTCCTCCTCCTCCTCCTCCTCTTCCTCCTCCTCCTCCTTCTCCTCCTCTTCACCCCTCTCAGCTCCCCCCCATCCGCCTCCTCCCTCCCTCCTTCCCTCTCAGCTCTCGCAGAGTGGGGAGGGCTGGGCTGGTCTGGACGGGTCGGGCCGGGGCTGGGCTGGGTCGGGCTGGGCTGGGCCTGGCTGGGCGGGTTTGGGCAGGGCCTCGCGTCCCTCCCTCCCTCCCCTCCCCCTCGTCAAGACGCAACAGTCAGATTGATCCGTGGCGTTAAAATCTTGAGAGCAATGTTTTGGCATGCTTCAGGGTCTTCAAGCGGCTGTGTTCCAGCGAGGCAGTTCCCTCAATGGGAATGAACCGTTGTATGGGGCCTGTGAAGAGGGATTTTCGAGGGAGGGCTACTTCCAACATCGTCGATGATTCTTGCGTTTCCACTGGTCCTCCTCCTCCTCCTCCTCCTCCTCCTCCTCCGTCCCTCGCTACCTCCCTCTCTCCCTCCCTCCCTCCCTCCCTCCTCCTCCCTCCTCCTCATCCCTCCCCCTTCCTCCCCTTCCTCCCTCCTCCCTTACTCCTCCCTCATCCCTCCTCCTCCCTCCTCCCTCCTCCCTCTTTCCCTCCTCCCTTCCTCCCTTCCTCCATTCCTCCATTCCTCCCTCTCCCTTCTCCTCCTCACTCCTCCTCTTCCCTCCTCCACTCCTCCTCCTCCTCCCCCTCCTCCTCCATCCTCCTCCTCCTCCTCCTCCTCCTCCTCCTCCTCCTCCCCGGCGGCAGCTGTCCGCTGGGGACCTACAGTCAACCCGCACAGCAAGGATAAAACAAGTTTCCAAGGCTGCGCTCGCATCCTTGCTCCTTCGGCCCATCCTTAGCCACTCTCGCGGGCCAGCCTCGTTCGAAGCACGGCAGCATGGCCCTCCACGGCCCTTGCATCCTTACCGCGCATCCTCATTGTACTGGTTGTCTGTATGTTTGGTGGCCGCCGGGCCCGACGGCGACAAACGACAAACGACAGACGACGACAAACGACAGACGACGACGACGACGACGACGACGACGACGACGACGACGACGACGACGACAGACGACAGACGACGACGACGACGACGACGACGACGACGACGACGACGACGACGACGACGACGACGACGACGACGACGGACGCGCGCTCCGCGCGGCGCGGGCCATCAGAGCCCCGAATCATCAGGGGTAACTCGGGTCAGGGATAACTCGGGTTCGTTTTTCGGGAATCCAAACCCGAATTACCCCGGACCCGAGTTACCCCGGATAATTCGGGCGTCCAGAGCCCCGAATCATCAGGGGTAACTCGGGTCAGGGCTAACTCGGGTTCCTTTTTTCGGGAATCCAAACCCGAGTTACCCCGGACCCGAGTTACCCCGGATAACTCGGGCGCCCAAGGCCACCGCACCCCCTCTGGGGCCCAGGAGCAGCGGGCCGTCGTCCGTCGGGTGGCCCCCTGGGCCCGACGACGGGCCCCCCGGGGGCCAACGTCGAGGGGCGACGCGAGAGTGAAGTCGGGCCTGTCCCTCCACCTCCTCCTCCTCCTCCTCCTCTTCTCCTCCTCTCCTCATCCCCTCCTCCTCTTTCCCTCCGCACGTCCTCCTTCCTCCTCCTCTTTTTTTCCTCCTCCTCCTCCTCCTCCTCCTCCTCCCTCATCCCTCCCTCCTCCTCCTCCTCACCTCTCCTCCTCCTCCTCCTCCTACTCCTCGGGTCCGGCCTCGAGGCGACAGGCACGAGGGGAAGCCTGCGCAGGGGGGGGGGGGGGGGCACGCCGCTCCTCGTGGGGCACCCCGGCGGGCGGGCCTGTCCCTCCACAGGAGGAGCATTCAGAAGTGGTCAAATGATCGTAGCCTGGGGGCGATGTCTTGGTCGTGTTCTGCCCATGTTTGCGTTTGTGGTTGGCTATGCTTTACAGTGCCGTGTTTTTTATATGTGCTCCGCGTGCGGGTCATGTATTGAACATGCAGGGATTTAGCATTACAAGCAACGATGAGTTCATGCATACATTTATTCACACATGAATCATGTATGACAAATCCTAGAGAAGAATCCTTTGTACTAAGAACTGCCCTGTATTCTGCTTCCAGAGGCCGCCTGCAGGGGGGGGGGGGCGTGCCCGGCCTGAGGCCAACGCCGAGGCACAGCGCAGGGGGGCGTCTGCGAGGGACGCGCGCCGCCGGCGGCTCCAGGGGAGGCCGCCGTGGCCCGCGGCGTGCCCCTCGGGGCGGCCCGCGCGCTCCTCCGCCTCCCCCCGCGGAGGTCCAGGCCTCTCCTCTCCTGGCTGCCCTGGGCGGGCACTGCGCTCACCGCGGTCGTTCCTCCCCCTCGTCCTTCAACCCTCCCTCCTCCTCCTCCTCCTCCTCCTCCTCCTCCGCCTCCTCCTCCTCTTGCTCTTCCTCCTCCTCCTCCTCCTCCTCCTCCTCCTCGTCGTAAGCATTTTGGCTCATGCACATGCCGAGCTGGTGCTTGGTCGGCGCCCCTGCGCCCCGCCTTCCCGTCGCCCATGGTTGTCGCTGCCCGCATTGCGTACCTCAGGCAACTGCTTGCGGCTGGCTGTAAACTGGTCGTCACGTCGGCCACGAACGAGGTGACCCTCATCCAGAAGCTCACGGTGCACGTCTACCCTGGAGTTCGTGTGGACGCTGGCATGCAGATCTTCGCAGGTGTCGCTCTGGAGTGGATTGCTGCTGTTGACGTTTCGCACGCCATTGTGGACCGTGGCCACAAACACTCCGACGGCCACTATCGAGTCGAGTTCCTGATTAGTGGAGCACGTCCTGATGCAGGCGGGCAGCCTCCTGGCGATGGAGGTCTTCCTGGTGACGCTCAGGACGGTGATGAAGATGCTGGGCATGGTGGACACTTTCGGCGTCCTCGGCGTGCTCTGTCTTCTGGCCCGTCAGGCGGTGCTGATGGCTCGGAGGACGGTGGCGGCTCACCTGGTGAAGAACCTGCTGGCGCCAAGAAGCCGCGTATGCAGGCGTGGCTTCCTGATCCCTTGGGCTTCCCGATTATCCCACCGTTTCCCTTCAATAGCAATGCTACAGAATTTTGTCCTGCTGGTGCTAATGCTGCAGTCTTTCCCACTGAGCTTCGAGACGGGCCCCTTCCTGGTGTGCAGGTGGGTGCGGATCTCGCTGGTGAAGTGGTCACTCCTACTCTTCCCCCTGAGGATATGGATTACGCATTGTTCGGTTACCCATCGGATGTTTCTCCTCTTTTTCCTAAGCCCGCTGCTCTTCCAGGTGTCGCAGCTCTACTCCCTGATGGCGATCATGGTTCTGTTCTGGGGGCACTGCCTTCTCATCCGTCCGCCGACCGAGATGGCGAGCCTCCTGTATCTAACAGTTGTACGAGTAGGGACAGCATTCTTGCAAAGCTGGAGTGCCTTCAGGCGGCAATTGCGGCGAACGTTCCTCGTGCGCAGGAGGAGGCTGGCAGTCGTGGTTTTCCTGAGGGTATGCTTCGGGGCGCAGTGCTGCCTGAGGTTCCTCGTCCCGTTCGTCGTGAAGTACTCTTCCTTTCTGGTGGAAATGACTACTGGCCTTACGATGAGCCGAGTTTGGGAAGCCTCTGTGTGCAATATGGTTGGCCCCTGGACGTTTTCATCAACAAGTTTTGCATTGTTACAGAGGGTGTGTTCATCGGACGAATAGGTCGCATCTTTGCGGTAACAGAGACGGATGTCAAGCTCCAGACATATTGTGATGTGGTTCGCACGGCGGTTCCTGCTTATGATGCCCTCGAATGTCGTGATCCTTCGAGCACGAGGGCTTGGGAGGCCATGCTGCTGGAGAAGACTGTCAATGGCGAGCTCCCAGCTGACTCTGCGAGTACTTCTTAGAGGCGTTCTCTGGAGTTGAATGTGGGCTAGGGAGGGAGTGGCTTCTGGGGTCTGGCCCTTTTTTACGGGTCGGCACGGCCAGGTGGGTGCCTCGTGTGGGCGCCCCTGGTGATGCTGCAAACCTCTGCGTTCAGGACTCAGGGGAGGGTGCTTTGGTGGTCTGGCCCTTTTTGGGGCTGGCACGGCCAGGTGGGTGCCCTGTGGGGGTGCCCCTGGTGACGCCCCAGACCCTGGCGCACGGACGGACGGGGCTCGCTACGGGCTCCGCGGGGTGGGGTGGGCGGAAAAAAAAACTCCTCCTCCTTCTCGTCGTCGTCAACCCTTCCTCTTCCTCCTCCTCCTGCTGCTGCTGCTGCTGCCCATGGCGGTCATGGGTCATGCTGTAGCCATGCAGACCTGTCCTGCCACCTCCCCGCGGCTAGGCCCAGCGGGGAGGTGGGGGCGCATGAGGGAAAAGGTGAGAAGCTAGATGCAAGAAACAAGGTAACATAATGACCTAGATAGGAGTGGAGAGGTGGGCGCCTGGACAGAACAGCCGAGATGGTAAGGGCCTCGCCTGTAATTCCAAAAGGAAGGCTCAGAGGCAAGGAAGAGGAGAGACGACGGGGAGGAAGGGAAGCCAGAGGGGAGGGGGGGGGGAGCGGCAAGAGGATGTGAGCGTTCGCCTCTACGCCTTGCAGGTGGTTCCCCCTCTGTTCGCAAGGAAGGAGGAGGAGGAGGAGGAGGAGGAGGAGGAGGAGGAGGAGGAGGAGGAGGAGGAGGAGTTATAGGATGCCTCGAAGGTATACAGGAGGTGGAGCCAGGAGTGCGCAGAGGCAGGTAGGTAGGTAGGTAGGTAGGAGCGCGACTAAACGGGATGCGACAGGCGCTCCTCCTCCTCCTCCTCCTCCTCCTCCTCCACCTCCTTCACAGTGACCCTGACAATATTGGTGGAGAGGGTGCCGAAACGCGCCCGGAGTTCAGCGAAGCACGACGGCGCAAACCCAAGTTGTTTGGCTGCCGCTCCAGGAACGGCCTAGGCTCAGGGGAGGCTGCAGCACCGCCCGACGTTGTGCTGTTCACCGACCCTGCAGGGTGGGCCCCTTCCATTCGAAGGGGCCACCCCGATCTTCTCCACGGGCCATTCTCCGTTGGCCGTTCTGGAGGCTCTGCGCGACGCGCGCCTCCTCCTTTGCCGCCCTTTCCCGGGGCCCCTCCTGCGCGTGGTCGGCCGCCCCCCGCGCGGGGGGCCCGGTGCGGGTGCCGTGCCATGACGACCGAGATCGACCTCAACAGGCCGTTCTCCTCCGCCGAGTTCAAGAGGGTGAAGG
>CAUYUJ010020304.1:542290-546472 GCA_963575745.1 Prorocentrum cordatum | reverse complement strand
GACGCAACTAGTACGTAATGTACGAGGTTGTATGGCTTCGGGGACGCGAATACCGTGTAATTTACGGAGGCTTATGGCTTTGAGGGCCGCGAGCATGGTGTAATTTTCAAAGGTTTGTGGCTTCGGATGCGCGAGCATCACGTAATTTTCGCGGGTTCATGGCCTCGGGGACGCGAACATTAATTCATTTGCGTGGGTTGATGGTCTCGGTGACGTGAATCTTGTATAATGTATAAGGGTTTATGGCTTCGGGGACGCGAATATGGACTCATTTACGAAGGCTCATGGCTTCGAGGACGCGATTGTGCTATGGTTTACGAAGGTTCCTGGCTTCGGGGACGCGAATCTTGTGTAATATTCGGGGGCGCGAACCTCACGTATTTTTACGTATCCTACGGCCCCCCGGGAAGTCTGCGAACCTTGGAGGGGCGTGGTAGAGTGTTGTTTTTCGGCTCCCCCCCTCGCGCGTTCAGTAACAATTAACAGCACGAAGCAGAAGGTAGAGCCATCACATTGGGAACTGGGAACTGCAACTGGCGCAGGGAGCCGCACACTTTCGCCCTACAAGGGGGCCGCCGGATGTGTTTGCCCCCGGGCCCCTTCAGAAGCACAGACGCGGAGATAGTCGGAGTTCCGCGCGGAGTCGGATCTTTGGGGTCGGCTCTGGGCCCCTCTGGCGGTCCAGCGGCGCCTGTGCTTCCGCCCCTGGCGAGCAGGCGAGCAGGGCGTGCCGGGGGGGGGAGGAGGAGGAGGAGGAGGAGGAGGAGGAGGAGGAGGAGGAGGAGGAGGAGGAGGAGGAGGAGGAGGAGGAAGAGGAGGAGGAGGAGGAGGAGGAGCAGCAGCAGCGCCGATTCCAGGAAGTCCACGCGGACCTTCGGAAGTTGTTTCCGTGTATGTAACTAGTTGTTTGTCCTCTAGGTGTCCCTCCGTAGTCCTCGCCTCCTCCCTCGACGCCCCCGACCCAAGGTTCGAGGCTCGACGATCGAGCGATCTCTCTTCCAGCCCCCTTCTTCCCTTCGGTGTGTGGTGCCCAGATTTCCTCGCGTCGTAGAGAATCAAGGTTTTTATATCTTTAGGGCCTCTTCCAGGCCTCCCCGTCACCACGACTCGGCCCGCCCCGACATTCTGGTCAGAACGCACTCCAGGGCAGATCAAGGGGTCCAGGAAACCTGGGGTTCAGGACGAAACAAAAAACGCTCCAGCAGTTCGAACATCGATGTGTAGGTTTTCCTCAGTCGTCAGCCTCTGGGGGCCGAATCTCGGGCTTCGGGGCCGTCAACCAACAAGACTCGGGTTGAAAAGCCTGCCTTTCCAGGAAAGGAATCGAAAGGAATGGGGCCCAGAGACCTGCATCGAGCCGCTGGAACGCACCCAAAGATGAGTTGTACACGGCGGTCGTTGAAAGTACGTATTCTTGGTTTCCCAGGTCCCAATCTCTTTATTGGCGCCTTCCCACTTCAAGGATCGACTGGTTTCCTTCTTCCCTCCTCTTCAGGGGTCGGGCGGAAGCCCAATCTACTTCCAATATAGTCAACCCGCACAGTAAGGAGGGGCAACCTTTTCAAGGGCACCCTTGCATCCTTGCCTCCTCGGTCCATCCTTCGCCGCTTTCGCCGGCCGCGCCCCGCTCGAAAAACTTAGAAACGGGCGTCCAAGGCCCTTGCATCCTCATCGCACATCCTTATTATACTGGTTGACTGTACTTCCAACGCCTTCCTAGTTCATGTTTCAAGCCACTTCTCCCGACCGGCGTGTGCGGGGGTCGACTTTTTGTGAACGGGTGGGGGCAAACCCCCTCGCGCCGCGAACGGGTTGCGACGAGAGAGGGTCGGTTTGCGATGCTCGGCCTCTGGTGGCCCCTCGCCTGACCCCAGGACGAACGAGAAGCCTAGCGCCAGACGGCGCGGGAGCCAGGTGAAACAGGGCGCCGCGATGTCGAATTGCGGTGCCACCCGGAGACAAGGCACGAAGATGCCGACGCCCACGATGCTGCCGCCCCACCTGACGGGTGAAAGCAGAATCTTTGGGTCCCTGCGTCGAGCAGAATCGATCAGGGGTGGATAGACCTCCTACCCTGACACGTCGATTAGCGAATTGGCCGTTTTCGGTGCGCGAGAGGGCGTCGCGGCCGTCATTTTTGCTGGTCCAGGTCCGTCGGGTTTGGTCCTAGGCCGTTTTCATTAAAGGGTGGTGTGCTAAAGGGAGATCTGTTCAGCGCCGAATCGAGACTCCAGATGCTCGGTGGGAAAGACCTTGGCGGGGCGGCTCTCCCGTGGTCTCAGCACGGGGCGAATGGGGCCTGCGTTTGGGCCTCGTGGGTTCCGAGGGGGCAACGATTCCTGGCGGGAAGCCCAGTCCCAAAGAGGGGTTCGAGCAGCGAGACAAGGAGAGAAAGCAGGGAGAGAGAGAAAGAGAGAGAGAGAGAGAGGACGTCGGCGGCCTGGGGGCCCAGGCAGGCGCCATCCCCGTGGCCGCGTTGCTTTCGCCGGACTGCACGCCGGCCAGCAGGGAACCCGCCGAGGTTCTCCTGCCGGCGGCGCCCGCCGCTCCGGAGCAATCCGGCGACACCCCCGCGGCCGCGGAGCTGCCGCCAGGCTGCGCGCCAGGCCGCCGCGAGCCCGCCCCGCTGCCCTCCTGGGCGGCGCCGCCGGCGGCGCCCGCCGCTGCGGAAAGCAGGCCGGCGCCACGCGCGGGCACTACTTTTTCTTGCCAACTCCGCCCGCACCTCCCACATCCATCCCTTTGTCTCCCCCCCCTCCTTACCTCCCTCCTCCTAACCTCAATAATCCTCTCCCTCCTCCTCACTACTAATCATCATCCACAATTCCTCCTCCTTATCCTCATCCGCTAAAGTCTCTCAAGCCACCCCCACCCTCCTGCTCTCCGCCCCTACCCTCACCCCCCGCCTCCTCCTCCTTCTTCTCCACCTCTCCCGAAACCCTTCCGCCCCTTCCTCCTCATCCTCATCACTCCTCTCCTCCTCCTCCTCGCCTCCTCCTCCCCTCCTCCTCCTCCCCATTCTTCTCATCCTCCGCCCCCTCCCCCTCCTCCTCCTCCTCCTCCTACTCCTCTCCTCCTCCATCCTCCTCCTCCCCTCTATCTCCTCCTCCTCCTCCCCCTCATCCCTCTCGGTGAACTGCTGCCGGATGAGCCTGGCGCTGCGGAGCCAGCGAGCCAGCCCGGAGCCGTCGAGGGGACTGCGAGCGAGCGGGCCGTGCGAGGAGGCGGCGTCTGTGCCGCGCCGTCGGGCGCGGGGGGCCTTCGCGGCCGCGCCCTGCAAGGAGCGGGCGGTGCGCAGCAGGTAGGGAACAAAAAGTGGCAGAAACATAAGAACTCGGAGGTCCGCGCGGATTCGCGGATCGGCGCTGGGGCCCCCGGCGGCGCCTCCGGGGGCCCCCGGCGGCGCCTCCGGCGCCGCCCTTGGCGCGCTCCGCGCGCCAGGGAGGGGGCCCCAGCGCCGATCCGAGAAATCCGCGCGGACCTCCCAGTTCTTATGTTTATGCCACTTTTTGTTCCCCTAGTGCAGGGCCCAGGCTTCCGTCGGACCTGTCTCTCCACAGGAGGGATCTTAAAAAACTGCAAGACATGATCTGGGGGCCATTTTCCTAGCATTTTTGATTAGTTTCGAATGTGTTTCGAGTGTGTTTGATTTGTCCTCCCAACTCCGCCTGGAGCAGGGCATGCCCGACCTGATGAAAGGAGCAAGCTTACGTCGGGCCTGTCTCTCCACAGGAGGGATACTCGAAAACTGGCAAGACATGGTCTGGGGGTCATTTTCCTAATTTTGTTGTTTTGACTATGTTCGAGTATGTTTCGAGTGTGTTTGATGTTTCCTCCCAAGTCCGCCTGGAGCAGGACATGCCCGACCTGATGCAAGGCCCAGGCTTACGTCGGGCCTGTCTCCCTACAGGAGGGATACTCGAAAACTGGCAAGACATGGTCTGGGGGCCATTTTTCCAGTATTTTTTGAGTATGTTCGAGTATTTTTCGAGTATGTTTGATTTTTCCTCCCGAATCCGCCTGGAGCAGGACATGCCCGACCTGATGCAAGGCCCAGGCTTACGTCGGGCCTGTCTCTCTACAGGAGAAATATTTGAAAATTTGAAAATTGGCCAGCAAAAATACGCTGGGGACGATTTGTTGTTTGCATTTGTTGTGCATGTTTGTTGATGTTGTGTTTTG
>CAUYUJ010020304.1:517290-537290 GCA_963575745.1 Prorocentrum cordatum | reverse complement strand
GAGACTCTAGCCGTAGAAGTGTACCCGTATGTTGGTTTTGATTGTTCTCTCCTCCTCGGGTTGCTCTTCACACTGGTTATGTGGTTATGTCTACGGGGCCGTGGGACCTTCGGCGAAGGGGGCTCCTGCTCTTGCCAATGCTCTTGTGGCCACGCTCCGACGGCGTACGCCGATCCCGACCAGGCCCTGGCCCAGGATCGGCGCCTGTGCGTCTCTGGCCAAGCCAGAGGAGGGCAACGTGGAGCAGCGATGCTGGGCGGAGGGTGTGAACCTAATCAGGATCAGTGCGCGACGGGTTCGCCACAGGGGTTGACGCGGCGGCGACTCCAGCGCCGGCTTTACAGGTTGGACGCCGTTGATGGCCCAGAGTCGGCCGACATCGAACGATCTGCGCTGGCTGAGAGAACCACGAGCGCTCAAGGTTGCACGATCCATGCGGTCTAAAAGCAACGAGGCCTACGTCATCACAACATTTACCGCCCTTCGAGCCCCCCCCAGCGTGGTCTTAGTTTTTTTGTTTCCAGACGCCCCAGGAATTTCGACAGACCAGCTGCCCCTTCTTTCTTGGAGACGCCGCGGGGTTTCCGTCCGTCCAAACGAACTGCCAGCCTGACGAGGCTTCTCCAAAAAACCTGCAGGAGATCAGGCCAGATAAATGGAGAAAGACCCACGTGAGTGGATGTACATCCAGACAGATCTGGACAAATCCAGACAACCAGACAAGTCTGAAGACATGGTGGAAGCTCCGTGCGAGTCCAGGGGCAGCAAAAACCGCAGGCCCTCGACGACGGAGGAGCCCCTCCTCTCAGGAGCGAAAGAAGGACGTACACGTACATGAATCAACGCTGGTTTCGAGAGTAATTGCGCAGATGTTCGTATCACGTGGCGGGTCTCGCGGATCGGGGGGCCGTGTTGATTTACATAGTTGGGCGCGTACGTCCTTAGCGTGCTCCCTATCCTCCGCGGCGTCTCCGGCATGATGGAGCCAACGCCGACGTCTTGAGGCCCCCTAGAAAGCGGCGACAGACCGGCCGCTTCGATGTTCTTCGAGCCGCCGGGTGTCTGGGCTGCGGGCTTCCGCCCTCCCAGAGCGGGGGGTGAGGACCCGGCGTGCATGGGTGTGGATCTCATGGCTGTGGCGAGTGGATCTCACGGCTGGGGCGAATGGGACCCCCCAGATTTCATAGCCCCCTCTTCCTCGTTCACCACCTTCCTTGCCCCCCCCCCCTTTCTGGGCCAGAATGCGCCAACCGCCCCCGTCCTGGCCTTCCGCCTCTCCTCGGCGCGCCGCACTGGGCCTCTCGTATGCGAAGCACGCGCACGCACATTGTATATAGGTTGCTAACACGCATACACACAATTACTCATACACATACGCATACACATACACATACACATACACACATCTATCTCTATATATATATATATACACATATATCTATATGTGTGCGTGTATACGTATCCGCGGCCTCGCGGGCTGGGCCCCTGGGCCGCGACCTCGCGGGTACGGGGGTGCCCCGCACGGAACGTGTCCGTGCGACCGCGCATCCGCGGGACCGCGCCCCGGATCCAGACCGCCAGGGCGCGGGCACGGCCTTTCGTGACCCCCGCCCTCCAGGAGCCCTGCCTCTGCGGTGTCCTCTGCCGCTAGGGATGGGCTGATTTTCCATCACCGCTGCCATAGGTCCTAGGTAGGGGAGGGAGGGGGAGGAGGAGGAGGAGGAGGAGGAGGAGGAGGAGGAGGAGAGATCAGGGGAGGAGGATGGTGAACATGAGGAGGGAGGAGGAGGAGAGGAGAGGAGGAGGAGGGGAGGAGGAGGGGAGGACCTCCCCGTCCTCCCTTCCCCCCCCCGTCCTGCCTACCGCGGTTGCGGTGGCAAAGTTGGCCCATCAGCCAGCCCCGCCGCTGCCCACTCGCCGCCCGCGGGCGGCCTGAGCCCGCGGGCCGCGCCGCCGCTGCCGGGCGCTGCCGAGGGCGCCGCAGCCTGCGGCCCGCTGGGCGCCGCCGGCGCGGCCTCGCCGCGGCGGGGGGCGAGCCCGCGGGGCGGTGGCGGCCCGCCGCCAGGACGCGCGGAGGGGGGAGGTGCGTCAAAGGAGAAGCACCGCCAGAAGCGTAAGCTTCAGTCGGGCGTGTCCCTCCACAGGAGGAGTATTCGAAAATAGTCAAAGATGGTCTGAAGACGATTTGTCGATTGTGTTTCGACGGTTTTCGAATACTTCTCAAATCCGCCTGTAGGGGGACATGCCCGACCTAAACATAAACTTGTGGCGCTCCGCGCGGATTTCTTAGATCCGCGCTGGGCCCCCCTGGCGGCCCCTCTGGCGCCGTCCCTGGCGCGGGTCCGCGGATCCAAGAAATCCGCGCGGAGCGCCGCAAGTTTCTGCTTATGGCGTTTCTCTTCGTCTTAGTGTGGGATGAAGGACGGCAGGGCGCGGGAGGCGGGTGCAGGGGGGAACGGGGAGGCAAGAGGAATGGAGGCGGAGGAGGGAGTGGGAGCGGGGAGGGTGGGTCGATGGAGGACGGGAGGATTTGAGCTTGGGGGGAGTCGGCCACGCGCAGAAGGGGCAGGGAGAGGGGGAAGGCTTCTCAGGAGCACCTCTGTTTCTTAGTAGGCGCAGGCCTCATTCATTTATGGTATAATGTGCATAAATACAGATGTACATATGTATGCACGTGTTTCTGTATGTGTACATATATATTTATATATACACGGGTTAGACGAGGCGGGCCTTAAACATATACATGTGTGCACACATACACATACGTATGTAGACATACATACATACATACATGCACATATACCTACCTACCTACATACCTACCTACCTACCTATCTACCTACCTACCTACATACATACATGCATGCATACAAACATACCTTCATACATACACACATACACACAAACATACATACACATACATACATACATACGTACATCCATACATACATACCCACATCCATCCATCCATACATACATACATACGTACATACATACATACATGCTTACATACATACATACATAAACACGTACATAACCATATACATACATATATGCATCCATATATACTTACATACTTACGTATGTTTGTTTTATTTATTTGTTTAATTACTTGTCTACTTGCACACATGCATACATAGATGCAGGCATGTATGCAACGTACATACCTACGTGCGTACATCCATACACACATCCACATACACACAATTTCACACATGCAAACACACGCATACATACACATATATATATATATGTACACACCTACATACAAACATAGACACACACACATACATGCATGCATGTATGCATATATACATACACATATTTCTATCATGTGTGTATGTGCATGTAGGGCAGGCGCCTTCTGAGGAGCAGCATCCTTGTCAGAAGCGGCTCGATGCGGAGCCCGATTTTCTCCACACCGACCGTGCCAATGCACTGCCGACGTCGCCGATGCGTCGCCGATGCATCAACGATGTATCGGCGGTGCGGCGCGATCCTCCGACCCCATCTACTCGGACCCCGTCTAGCATGCATCTAACTGCGGGGTCGTCTTCACTGATGTTGGCGCGCAAGCTGCCCGCGTAAGTCCGCGCGAGAGCGCCCTCCTTCTCAAGGCGGTATGCCACGCTGGCGACCCGCGCATATCACCGCGTGAGGTCGCTATGTCAGCTTGCATAAGACCCGCTCTTTTCATCCTGCAAGTTGAGGAAGGCACCACAACGCCTGCCACCCAGTCCCCCATACCTCCCGCGGTGCCACCCTCAGAGCCTTCCTCCAGGGCCCTCCCCTCCTGTCCCTCCCCTCCATTCCCTCCTCCTGGCCCTCCTCCTCATGTCCCTCCTCCTGTCCCCCCTCCTCCTCCTCCTGCCCCTCCTCCTCCTGTCCCTCCTCCTCCTGTTCGTCCTCCTCCTCATCCTGTCCGTCCTCCTCCTGTCCCTCCTCCTCCTGTCCCTCCTCCTCCTGTCCCTCCTCCCCCTCCTGTTCCCCCTACAACCAGGCGGCGCCAGCCCGCGAGCCGCGGGCGCGTGGCCGGACCGCGAGTGCTGGGAGCAGGCCCGCGCGGCGCTCGCCGGCGCCGGGCCGCTGGCCGCGGCCGCCCGCCCGGCAAGAAAAGAGCCGAGGTGGTTCTCTGTATCGTTTAACCGATCCCCATCCCCATCCCCATCCCCTTCGAGACCCCCACCAAATTACCTCCCCAGTTAGGGATATACGCTCGAAACCCGAAGGGAACGGCCTATATTCCCATCTAGGGGGGTAAATCGGCCAGTGGGGCCCAGGCCACGCCGCTGGGGATGGGGATCGTTTAAACGATACTCAGGGTTGGGGCTCACGGGGCGGGGGTCAACGCTCAAGTCGGGCATGTCCCTCTACAGTGGGAGTATTCAAGAATGGTAAACAAATAGTCTGGGACGATGTTTGGACTACTTTTGATTATTTTTGAAGGTTTTTCGGCTCTGTTTTTTCGTTCGTCCAAGATCCGCCTGTAGGAGGACATGCCCGACCTAAGCCAACGCAAACGTCAGCCAGCGAGCCGGATCTTAGAGCTATGGGCGCATTGACCCGGGCTTGCGCGCAGGATCCTGCAGGACTTTGCCGGATCTTTTACTGAGCGCGTTCAACTACTCGCAAAGTGCCTACTCGCACAAGGTCCTAATTAGCCTGGCGAAGGACCCAACCATATGAATTTGTGAGGGCCGCAGTTGTGAGTAGCGTCTTCGGTGGAGCTCCCTAGGGGGCCACGAAACGTGTGAGAGATGTGCCGAGATTGCGGTGGAACCACATGCAAACCCTGCCAGTGGTGCCTTCGGCGGAGCTCTCTATAGGGCCACGGAACGTGTGAGGGGTGTGCCGAAATTAGGGGTGGAACTGCATGCGAACCCTGCCACTGGGGCTTTCTGTGGAGCTCCCTGTGGGGCCACGAAACGTGTGAGGGGTGTGCCAAGATTCCGAGTGGAACCGCATGTGAGCCCTGCCACTGGGGCCTTCAATGGAGCTCCCTATGGGGCCACGAAACGTGTGAGAGGTGCGCCGAACTTGGGGTGGAACCGCATGCGAACCCTGCCACTGGGGCCTTCGGCGGCTCCCTATGGGGCCACGAAACGTGTGAGGGGTGCGCCGAAACTGGGGTAAAGCCGCATGCGAACCCTGCCAGTGAGGCCTTCAATGGAGTCCCCTTATGGGGCCACGAGCAGTGGGAGGGGTGCGCCGAAAATGAGAGTGGAACTGCATGTGAATCCTGCCATTGAGGCATTCGGTGGAGCTCCCTATGGGGCCACGAACCGTGTGAGGGTGCGCCAGGATGAGGGTGGAAATGCATGCGAACCCTGCCACTGGGGCATTCGGCGGAGCTCCCTATGGCGCTGCGAAACGTGTGAGTGGTGCGCCGAAATTCGGGTGGAACCGCATGCAAACCCTGCCACTGGAGCCTACGGTGGCGCTCCCTATGCCGCCGCGAAACGTGTGAGGGGTGCGCCGAAATTGGAATGGAACCGCATGCGAACCCTTGCCACCGGGGCCTTCGGCGGAGCTCCCCATGGGGCCGCGAAGCGTGTGAGGGGTGTGCCGCAACTGGGGTGGACCGCATGCGAACCCTGCCACTGGGACTTTCGGCGGAGCTCCCTACGGGGCCACGCACTGTGTGATGGGTGTGCCGAAATTGGGATGGAACCGCATGCGAACCTTGCCGCTGTTGCTTTCGGTGGGACAGAGCGCGTTCTGTGGTCGCTTGGAGGGGGGGGGGGGAACTGGACCCCCCCTTCCCCCCTACTTCTCCTCTCTCCGTCTCCTCGGGCTGGCGCCAGCGTCGGCGGCGGCTGGCGGCGGCGGCGGGGACGACGATTTCCTTTTCTGGGCCAGCGCCAGCGCCTACGGCGGCGGGCGGCGGCGGCGGGGAGCGTCGACGAGGACGACTGGTGGCGGTGGTGGTTGTGGTGGTGGTGTCAATCCACACCCAACGAACTCTTGTCAGGTGTGCGAGACAAAACGAACTTGTCGGCCCTATCCCTCGGAGCTGAGAGTCCAGCTGGTCACCGCCTTTAACGACTCGCACAAGTGACTGGAAGGTCGAACTTGCTCTGGGAGCTGGCATCGCCTGCAAGAACATGTCCTCCGCCAGTGCGAGCCTGCCATGTCCAGAATGATTCCATCTTTATTATGGCAAGGTCCGTATGACATGTTAAATGTAATGAGCAGTGCGCGTCGCCGGGTGGGTTGTGGTGGTTGTGGCGGTGGTGGTTGTGGTGATGGTAGTGGTGTAGTGGTTTGTTGTGGTGGTGGTGTGGTTGTGGTGGTGGGTGGTGGTGGTGGTGGTGGTGGTGGTGGTGGTGGTTTGGTGGTGGTGTGGTGGTGGTTTGTGTGGTGGTGGTGGATTGGTGTGGTGGTGTGGTGGTGGTTGTGGTGGTGGCGGTGGTGGGTTGTGGTGTGGCGGTGGTTTGTGGAGGTGGTGGTGGTGGTGGTGGTGGCGGTGGTGGTGGTGTGTTGTGATGGGGCGTAGTGGTGGTGGTTGTGGCTGTGGTGGTTGTGGCGTGGTAAATTGTCGTTGTGGTGGTGGTAGTGGTGGTGGCTTTTTGTGGTGGTGGTGTGGTGATACTGGGTTGTGGTTGTTGTTGTGGTGGTGTTGGTGGCTGTGGTGGTGGTGGTGGTTGTGTGTTGGGTGGGTGGTGGTGGTGGTGGTGGGTTGAGGCGGTGGTGGTGGTGGTAGTGGTGGTGGTGTTAGTGGTGGTAATCGTCGCTGCGTCCCCGCCGTCGCGGGCGCCAGCGCCAGCGCTGCTGGCCGCCGCCGGCGCCGGCGCCAGCGTCAGGGGGGGAGGGTTGAAACCCCGTCCCCCCCCCCCTTTGGGCTGCCTCTGGTCATCGTCGCTGCGTCCCCGCCGTCGGCGCTGCTGGCGGCCGCCAGCGCCAGCGCTGGCGCCGGCGCCGAGGGGGGGGGTTCGGGAGGGGAGTCCCCCTGCAGTGGTTTTGATCGACGGCGCCGGGTGTTGGGGGGGGCTCCCAAGACAACCGCCCGTGAAACGCGCTCTCTCGTGGAGCTCCCTATGGGGTCACAAACCGTGTAAGGGGTGCGCCGAAACTGGGGTGGAACCGCATGCGAACCCTGCCACTGGGGCCTTCGATGGAGCTCCTTATGGGGCCACGAGCAGTGTGAGTGGTGCGCCGAAATTCGGGTGGAACTGCATGTGAACCCTGCCACTGAGGCATTCGGTGGAGTTCCCGATGGGGCCACGAACTGTGTGAGGGGTGTTCCGAAATGAGGGTGGGATTGTATGCGAACCCTGCCGCTGGGACCTTTGGTGGCGCTCCGTATGGGGCCACAAACCGAGTGAGGGGTGCGCCCAAATGAGGGTGGAACTGCATGCGAACCCTGCCACAGGGACTTTCGTTGGAGCTCCCTACGGGACCACGAACCGTGTGAGGGCGTGCAGGACGGCCTTGGGGCCCTCGGAGGCAAAACGCGGGCAAACAACTTCGTCGTAATGCTTTCACGATGCGAGGAGGTCAGGGGAAAATAATACGGTCAGGAAGGTTTACTTCGCGAGAATCGCGCCGCCGGTTCTGGCCTACCACGCTTCGGCGCGGCACGCCAAGCACGTCCCACTCCCCGAGCATCAATGTTCCCAGCGTCTCCCAGGCCCTCGTCCCACGACGCAGAGCGACACGCTCGCGGTTTGCAGGGCATCGCGTGTCGCAGGGGCCGCCGCGACACGCTCGGGAAGAAAGCCTCACCGCAGGGGTGTGCGGAGGAGTGCCAGTGGAGCGGCGCCAGAACAGCGGGCTCCTCTGCGCCGTACGCAAGCCGGCCGCGCGGAGTGGCGTTTCAGGGCCCTCGCCTCGGGCGGCCCGCGTACGGTGGGGGTCCATGCCAAGGAACACCCAACTTGCCTCCAGGGTGCCTTGGGTTTCCTGGGTTTCGGTGGTTTTGCGATGGAGAGCGTGACGGTCCTATACCGAAGAATCAGTGGACGTCCTGAGGTCTCAGAGTTGGGTTTCCTGTGGAAGGTTTCTTGTGGTGGGGCCCCATACTGTCAGCCACCGCGTAAGAACGATATGCGATTTCGCGTGCGACCCTTCTCTTGTCGTCGCTCGATTGAGACCACATCCGCTCACGGCCCCCGGGCGGGCCTCTCCTCCTCCTCCTCCTCCTCCTCCTCCTCCTCCTCCTCCTCCTCCTCCTCCTCCTCCTCCTCCTCCTCCTCCTCCTCCTCCCCCGCTTCCTCCTTCTCCATTCCTCCTCCCCCGCCTCTTCCTCCTCCTCCTCCTCCTTCTCCTCCTCCTTCTCCTCCCCCTCCTCTCCTCCTCCTCCGTCGGGCAGCTGGTCAGTGCACCAGCAACGGGCCTTCAGGGACCTCATCTCGGGGACTTTTTGGTCCCAAGCTCGGCTCGACAAAAAAGGGTTGGCGCCGTCGGCCAAGTGCGCGGCGTGTGACCACCCAGACAGGTCCTACTGGCACAGGTGCTACGAGTGCGATGCGCACGCAGCCCTGAGACGGGACCACGTGTCGGCGAATCTACTGAGTAGGGCCCGAAGGGTGAAAACACGTTTTTTTGAGACGGGCGATTTTTTTGCCAGGGGGAGATTCCCTGACCCTAGCCCCCTGTTCGAGCTGCCCCTCACGGCACAGGACCTCCAGACTATTTTCTGGCACCGGAGGCCCGAGTCGGGCTATATGACTGGCATTTTGTTTCTGGACGGCTCGGCCCTCTTCCCTTGATCCATGACCTTATCCAGGGCGGGGTGGTCCGTTGTGATGTGTGACCGTTTGGCGGAGTGCTGGCGGCCGCTTATGGCCCAGTCCCAATGGACCAACGGCCCTTTCAGTCATCTCGGGAGGCTGAGGATTATGCAGTGCGCCTGCTCTGTCAAGTCGCCATGCCTCCGTTCGAATTGTACATCGACTGTGAAGGCACGGTCTCGACGCCCTGGAGCGGCCCAGGAGCTGGAGCGAGCGCGTGGAATCCTCGACGCCAACGATTTCACTGCCCTCAAGACTAGGGCTCGTTGCAGCATGGTGGAGGTTCAAAACCAAATCGACCGCGCCACCCTCTGGGAGAAGCGTGGCAACGATGCCGCCGGCGAATTCGCGAAGCGAGGTACCGCCCTCCATGGAGTGGAGGAGTGCGAGTACCATCTCTGGCGTGGCCTGGCAGAGGCCTCGAGGGAGGTGGGGCGGTTGAGCGGTCGGTGCACGCGCTGGTGGGGGACGGAGAGGCCTGCCAGGACCATGACGATCTCATGGAGAGCTACTTGGCAAGTCGCGAGATGGTGGAGGCCCCGCCAGACGGACCAGGGGCCCAGCCCGAAGGGCAGGGGGCAGGCGCCAGCGGGCGCGGAGGGCCCCAGCCCGGCGGCTCCTGCTGAAGGCTTCGCCGATTGCCGAGATGTCGGGTACGAATTCAATGCGCTCCCGTTGCTGCGCGCGACGGTGTGTGCTAGGTCGGGTCGAGACAATGGTGAGGCCATCAGTTGTTGTTGCGCGTACGGTGCTCTCTTCAGCTCCGGGCGCCCTTCTAAGGCCCTCCTCCTGCCGTGCCCCAGAGAGCTCGCAGGATCGGGCCTGAAGTACCAGCTGGCCTCGATCAAGGCTGGCAAGTACCCATCCTACAAGGCTGGTCAGAAGTCTGCACGAACGAAATGGGTACGGAAAGAATGGGTACACTGCCCAACAACAGTTTCTGTTCATTTTGAACAGCACTCGCTGTCCGCGCCGCCGCGGCCTGTGTTCATTTGAGACAGAAGGCCGCCTGTCCAACAGCGGCCGCTGTTGGTTTGGGACAACATTTGTTGTTGGGCATTGTGCCCATTTTTTCCGTACCCATTTCGGGCGTCCTAAAGAAGGACTATTGCCTTGATCCCCCAGTCGGTGTTCCGCTGGGGTTGCGGCTGCGTCTAGCGTCGCCGTTTGGCTCTGGCGAGCCCGCCCCCAGCGCTTCGGATCGGGACGCGGGGAGTGGCGTGGGCACGACGCTTAACCCTCAAGACGAACCGACGAAAACCTGGCGAACCCGCGGCGAAAATCTTCCACCGAATTTATCCTCGCGTGGCGAAAATCCTCCACCGAATTTCTCCTCGTCCTGGCTTCGTCTTAAGGGGACCCGAATTTATCCTCGTCCTGGTTTCGTCGAATCGGGGCTGCGTGGCGTGGGCACTTCGGGGGTATGACGTCCCGCGACGAGATGCCGAGGGCCTGCGGCCTCCGAGAGTCCGACCTGGCGGCCACGCGTGCCGAGGGGGCCCGACTCCTGCGCACGGGCGCAGAGTGGCCCCGAAGGGGCCCACGATCTTGATTTCGAGGAGGCCTCAGAGGCCTCTTAGTGACGGGCGCAAGGCCCCCGAACGCACTGACTTCAGGCCGCTTGCTCAACTCATCTCCTCCTCCTCCTCCTCCTCCTCCTCCTCCTCCTCCTCCTCCTCCTCCTCTCCCCCCTGGGGCCTCTCCTGATCGGCTGCTCGGCGCAGATCCGGCCGCGGCCACGAGGAGCCTCCCAGGAGCGTTCCAGGCGTGCGAAAAACGCCGGGGAGGGCCAGCGTTGTCTCGACTGGCCATCATCCGAGGTGTCCCTCCCCCATTCGGGGGCGGCCAAGAGGGGGGTGACGACTAGGGGGGGATATCATGGCAAGGGCCGCACGTGCCGCCGGCCGTGATTTGCGCCCCCCTTCTGGGACGCCCCGCTCTTGGCCACCCCCGACCCATCCTTCCTCCGTCCCTGAGCCGCACAGCTGCCAACAGGGCGGAGGCCAGACGCCGCCGCGAGGCCAGACGCGCCTCGGACCACAGGCGACGAGCGCCATGGCAGGGCCCCCGCACCTTCGAGGGCCTGCTCGATGCGGGCCCCTCCTCACAGCTTCGGAGGAGTGCAGGCCCCCCCTTTACTCGGCGTCGCTCGGACGTGTGCATTTGTTTCTCGGCGAGGACCATCAAGGACCATCCTGGACCATCGAGCACAAAAAACACGCACGAAACCGACAAATGCACGGGAACTGGACGTCCGAGCGACGGCAGGGCCCCCCCTTTCTATACCCCCCTTGCTCGTCAGAGGGCAGCATGCGCGCTCCTGCCGCCGTGCCACCACCACCCTCGCCCCAGTCCGGCGCCGCAGGAGCTCGCCCAGAAGCAGGACTCCGCGCGCCCGGGGCGCCGCGCGGGGGGTGGCGGGGCGCTGCGTCCGCGAGGGGCGAGCTGGAGACCGCGGGGGGGGGGCGGCGAGGGGAAGAGGGAAGAGGGACGACGATCGCCATGAACCGGAAGAGGGAAGGGGGAAGAGGGAAGAGGGAAGAGGTCGGGATCCTTGAGACGGGAAGAGGGAAGAGGGCAGTTGTTTGTTTTCATGCATTGCAGTTTTTGGTTTCCTGCTGACCCGGGTCTGGATTGACCCGGGTCAGACGATCCCCGAGTGATGACGATCGCCATGAACCGGGGGCAAGGCAGCTGAGGCGGCTCTTCCGAGAAGGCGGCGGGGCTGCTCAGAGACCCTCGCGCCTCCTGAGCAGCCGCCTGGTGTGATCGGAGGGTGATCAGAGAGGGTCTCTCAGAAGACGCGGAGGGGAGAGTCCAGGCCGCCCAGGTGGGGTCCGAGTGGCTGGGCTCGGTGGGTCGCGCCGCATCGCCGAAGCATCGCCGGCGCGGCTCGATGTGGAGCCCAGTTTTCTGCGCGCCGCTGCCGCCGATGCACCGCCGACGCACATTGCCATGCGTCGGCGATGCGGCGCGGTCCGTCAGCTCGGATCGAAGATGGGGATGCCTTGCAAGAGGCACGGGGATGGGGATCGCCACGGAGGAGAGGGGTCCCTGGAGAGGCGAGCCTTGCAGGTTGCTCGCCGCTGTCGGGCTCGCGGCCCCCCCCCCCATGAGCCCCAGGAGTGCCAAGACAGGCCCAGGATTCAGGACCCTGCTCCCTCCGGACCCGCTTCCTGCAGGCCCAGTCGAGAGGAGGATGCGGGGGCGAGCGGGGGAGGACTGCCCAGGCGACTCGCGCTGCGAGGCGGAGATCACGGCGGACGCAGGTTTTTTTTTACCATTTCCGGCCTCTGCGGACCCCTTACCGAGCCCTCTGGGCCGTCAAATGCCGAGCCCGCACGAAGAGGTGGTCCCGGGGAGCGAGGCGTCCAGACCTCCTGGCGTTGGTCTGTGACGGAAGTCCGGACGTCCGAGGTCTGAGAACCAGCGTGGCAGGGAGGAGGAGGAGATGAGGGAGGATGAGGGGGGCGAGAAGGAGGCGGATGAGGACCAGTGGAGGGGGTCGACGACGGGGCTGCTCGCAGAGCGTGCCACGGCTCACGATCTGCGCCAGGCGGGCCTCGGGTCACCCTTCTTGCCGGCGGGGCTGAGGCCCTGCGGGGTGTCCTGGGAGCAGAGCCTGCGGCAGCCCTGCGCCCAACCAGTCCCGGGAGCCTCGGAGAGGACCATGTGGAACCAATCCGGGATGCCCTTGGGCACTCAGCCCGCAGGGCGCGCCGAGCAGCCCCCCGATGTGCACCCAGCCAGGCGCGGGGACCCTGGAGCCCGGGGCCTTCGGCGAGGGGGCCGGCGCACCTGGCGCGTCCGCACCGCGCCGACCCCGCCGCGGGCGTCCCGGGCCGGCCGCCGCCGGTGGCCCGGGACCGGCCCCACAGGGGGCGAGCTGGCGACCGGATGGCCCCCGATGGCACGGAGCCGAGCGATCCGCGCGGTGTCAGAAGCACGATCCGCCGGGGCCGCCTCGGCACGAGCCTGCCGTGCTCGGCGCGTGCTGTCGAGCAGCGTCAGGCAGCGGCCACGGACGGCGCTCGGATGCCGCGGCGAGGCAGGGCATGCCGCCCTGGTGGGCCACGGGGGCGCGAGAGGAACAGGCAGCAGGAGCGGAGGCCGAGGAAGCGAGCCAAGGAGGGGGGTGGAGAAGGGTCAGGAGCGAAACAAGGACGTACGGCAGGTCAGCGTCGTGTCGACCGGCGGCGACCCCACTGCTGGCGTTTAAGGTTCAGCGCTTCTTGCGACCCAGAGTCGTTCGATGTTGAACGATCTTGCGTTTCGGACAAGGCCGATCGCTCAAGATTGAACGATTCCTGCGGTTTCAGGAAGCAACCCCGGGGTCGACACGACGCGAACTTGCCGTACACGCACACGAGTCCTCGTTGGTTTCGAAAGCATTCATTGCGAGAACGTTTGTGTCACGCGGCTGGTCTCGCGAATTCATGCACGTGGTTGGGCGCGTGCGTTTTCTTGTGGGCCCGCTCCCTTTATCTTTCGACGCTCATGCGGCCCAGGAACGCCTCGTCGTTCACTCGGAAACCTCCTGGACGACCCCCAACCTTCGCAAACCTGTCGACAATTGTCCCATACCTTCCGAGAATCTTTTGAAGCCCTCGAACGCCGTCCGAAATTTTCCACACATGTCCGAACAGTTCGAAACCTTCCGGAAGTCTAGCACGACTCTTCACCACAATTGAAATCGTACCGAACACCTTCCCACACCGTCCGAATCTTTTGAAACTTGCCGAAACCGTTCGACGACGCATCGACACCTTGGACACCCTCTTAAGCTCCCCTCAAGTATGCAGACATCTTTGGAGCACCCATCGGGCCCGGTAGAACTGCTCCGAACGCTTCCCTGAACCTTGCTAAGGCCCTCGAGGACCTTTGCCCTGTGTGCGGCTCGCGCGGGCGCTGGGCAACACACACCTCCTCGGACAATGAAGGTGCGCGCAGGCCCCGCCGAGTACGATGGAGACGACCTCGGTCGAAAGGGAAAAGAGGAGGAGGACAATAAGCAGGACGAGGAGGAGGAGGCGGAGGAGGAGGGCGCGGCGCACCTGCAGGAGCCTGGGGGGGGGGACTGCCACTCTTTTCTCTGTCTCTTGTCTCTCTCTCTCTCTCTCTCCCTCTCTCTCCCTGTGTCTCTTTCCTTTTCTTTTTTTTTTTTTTTTTCTCTCTCTCTCTCTCTCTTTCTCTCCCTGTCTCTCTCTCTCTCTCTTTCAAGTCTCTTTGAGCGCGTGCACCTATGCTTAGCCTGCGGGTTTCACTTAGGCTGTCTGCTCGGAGCTCCTGTTCGCTGTGGGTGTGTGCGTGAGGAGGAGGAGGATGATGAGGAGAAGGAGGAGGGGGAGGAGGAGGAGGAGGAGGAGGAGGAGGAGGAGGAGGAGGAGGAGGGGGAGGAGGAGGAGGAGGGGGAGGCTGACGAGGAGGAGGAGGCGGCCCCAGCGGCCCCAGAACTCCACCACGCTGGCGCAGCTCGCCCTGCGCATGGCCTCCGCGGTGCGCGCGGGCACCTCGACGGGCGAGGACCCCTTCGCCAAGGCTCGGCCGCCCTGCGCGGGCCTGGCGGCGGACGAGGACGACGACGATGACGACGCTTCGGCCACCGACAACGACTGCAGACCCAGGTCGTACAGGGGTGTAGAGGGGTGCGGTGCCAGTGCTGCAAATGGCGCTGCTGTCTACGGTAGCCGCACCTGCGCTGCATCCCGAGTTCAACAACGTTGGCTTTGCGTCGACCGCTTCAAACAGAGTCACAAATAATGCTTCCGACTTCCCAAACGACCAAGTCAGATCTGGTCGGCGACACGCAGGCCCATGATCCGACGCCATGTTGCCAGGCACTCGATTCTGGTGATTCCCTCATTTCCGGAAGTTATTTGTTCGATTCTGGAATTTCTGGAACGGCGTGTCAGAATCTCCTGACTTACTTGAACCAGCATGATATCGAAATTCCAGAATTGCTTCAATTACGTACGTGTTCTGTGAAACGGGAATTGTGGAATCACGCTTTTCGCGATTCAGCAATTTCGTGCGCGGTGATCGGGCGTCCTTGAACAGGCTTTTTGTTCGCCTTTCACATGGGATTGCGGTCGTTTGTGGAAGTTGAAATCGGGATTCCAGCGTTGTTTATAATGGTCGGCACAAAGCCATTGTTTTCAACATCGGGATGCAATGCATTTGCGCCTATCGTAGGTAATTTGCCATTTTTAGCATTCGTACCACAACCCTCTTTACCATAACTACCCCTTTACGACCTCCTCTCCGACACTCGGCGGTGTTTCAATCTCCTCGATGTCTGCCTCCCAGGCCACTTATATTGGGCCCCAGCGCACCCCAAATTGGTTCCGCCGAAGGGGTCCGACCTCTGCATCGGGCTGCGCGTTGGAAGCATCCGATCGGAGACTGTCTGGAACTGGTCGGACGGGGCTAGGACGGGTAAATCCGTTCCAGAGCGTTCCGGAAAGCTCGGAGAGGGTCGCGGCGCCCGAGACATCCTCCAGAGCCGCGGGATCGCAGCGATTCTCGATTTATCCTCGCCCTGGCTTCATCTTACTTGGCGGCCCGCCAGCCGCCGTCGTCGTCGTCCCACCGGCGCCGCCGTCGATGTCGCCGGGCTCCAGGGGAGGTCGTCAGGTGCCCCGTGGAGCCCCCAAGGAGCCCCTCCGGGAGGCGCAGGAGAAGCCCGAGAGTCCGGGGCGCTCTGGAGGCCGTTCGGAGGGCCCGCCCGCGGGAGTTGTCCTCGGCATCGCTCGGACGTGTGCATTTTTTCTCGGCGAGGACCATCGAGGACCATCCTGGATCATCGAGCACAAAAAACACGCACCAAACCGAAAAATGCACAGGAAATGGACGTCCGAGCGACGGCAAGTGTCTCTCAAGGGCCCTCCTGCTCCTCAGCCCTGCCCTCCTTCGACTCGCCGTCCTCCTCATGCTCCTGAGCCCTCTCCTCCCTCGACTTTCCCCTCCTCCGCCTTCTCCCCCTCCATTCCTTGTCCATCTAGAGAATTTCTCCCCGTCGCACCCCGAGGCAAGTTTTTAGGGCGGGCCGGGTTTTTCGCCCGAGATTTCTTCACCCTAAGTTTAAAATTGGAAACAGCTTCACAGATGGAGGGCGGGTGGTTTTCAAAATGTGGTTCTCGCCTCAGCGCCGCGCACATCCGTTTTGAAGTTTGCAAGGGTTTCACAGATGGAGGGCGGGTGATTTTAAGCATGTGGCTCTCGACTAAGCGCCGCGCACATTCGCTTATTTAAATTACAAGAGCTTCACGGATTAAGGGTGGTTCATTTTCAATGTGTGGTTCTCGCCCTAGCGCCGCGCAAAGGTTTTCACGGATTCCTATGATGAGCCTACCAGGATTTATGTTTACCGAAGGATTCAGGATTATGAGGGTGCAATAGTTACGTTGATTCGCGGTGATGAAGTCCCAGGAATGGCGTTCTGGCAAGATTCCTGATCGTCAAACGCAACAGTCAGGTTGTCCGTGACGTTGGAATCCCGAGAACAATAGTTTGGCATGTTTCAGGGTCTTCAAATTGTTGTCTTCCAGCACTGCAGTTCCCTCAGTGGAAATAAACTGTTGTAGGGGCCTGTGAAGATGGAGCTTGGAGATAAGGTTAATTCCAACAATGTTGATGACTCTTGAGTTTACACTGGTCCCTCCTTCCTCCTCCTCCTCCTCTTCCTCCTCCTCGTCCTTCTCCTCCTTCCCCTCCTCCTCCTCTTCCTCCTCCTCTCGGGGGCCAGGGCCAGGCAGAGCTGGGCCCAGGAGGTGCAAAGCTCTGCCCGGTTTCTGTCTCGCTGTTGGTTCGGTCGGTTTTCGATTTCGGATTCTCCTTGCACGTCCAAGGGGCTGCACGGCGCCTGCTGGGACACGCGGGGACCACGCCGCAGGTGCAGCCCGGCTTCTTCGGCCCCAAAAAGAAAAGCAACGTCTCCCCCTGAGTCATGGGGTAAGGGCGGCACCAGGTGTCGAGCTCGTTGGGCTATGTCCCACCCTGCGCTACATAATAACTTCCTCCTCTGTATCTTCTTCCGCTCTCTCCACCTCCTCCTACAATTGTCTTTCCACCTCGGTGCCGAAAGGGTGAAGGCGCGCGCATGGGCTTCTTCGCGCTGGCGAGGACAGAAGCGTGTGTGCACGTCACTTTCCTCGCCTTCTTGCTCTGCGTCCTCTGTGCTCGTGCACGTTTTCCGCGCGCTCCCGCCAGCGGCCACGACAGGGGGCCACATGCGAACCCTACCCCTACCCCCCACGGTTTCTGAGTGGGAGAGTGGGGTCCATTTCGTTCGGGAGCTCCCGAGCGAAGTGAACCCCACCCTTCCCCTCAGAAGTCGTGGGGGATAGCGGTAGGGCTCGCCTGTGGTCCCCTGCACGAGCCCTCGAGCAGCGCGCCGCGAGTCTTGCCCAGCACGCTACGTGGACGCTGGGAGAAGCGGCCAGGGCCAGGCCTTCACGCTCTCCAGCCCTGGACTGTTCCTTGGTTTTTCCATCCCTAGCGTTAAGCCGGGCCTGTCCCTCTACAGGAGGAATATTCAAACATAGTCAAAACATAGTCTGGATATTGTTCTTAAAAGTATGTTTTTACCACTTGGAGACATTTCTGGAGTATTTTTTACTTTTCGCCCAAACTCCCCCTGTAGGGAGACAGGCCCGACCTAACCCTAGCATCCGCACCCCAACTGTCCCAGGCTCGGTTCAGCCCCTGCCACTTTTTCATGCCCTGTCCCATTTCCACTTCCGTGGAAATCCCAGCTTCCACTTTTTCCCGTTTGTTCGTGCCGCCGCCAACGAGGTCAAGGGTTTGATCTCCGAGATGATTTCAAAGTTGGAGGACGAAGCGGCCGCAGACGCTGAGCACAAGGCGTACTGCGACAAGGCATCCTTCTCAGACCATCCCGCCGGTCTTCCACGCATTGTCTTGTCAGCCATACGTTCAGGGGAGACAAGATATTGGCACGGTCGGTTCATATGGCGTTGGCGCGCCGGTGACCCCGATCTTGCGAATCTTGCGATGCGGAAGCACCGAGGGACACGATAACGCCACTGGATCCGACTAAGTTGAACATTGAGAACGATCGGGGCCGCGATCGGTTCAAGGTGGCAACAACGATCGACGTGGTGTCGAAAACCTCTTCTTGGGCGACGAAGTCTATACCTATCCTATCCACTGCTCCCTGGCCAGGCCCGTCCTGAACCCAGGAGCTGCGTGTAGGCCCTCCTGGCCAAGCCGGGAGGGACGGGCCTGGCCAGCTGGCAGTGGATGGGTATAGAGTTTGTCGCCCCATTGGCGCGCGCCGACGCCGCGCGGACTTGCCGTGCCCGAGGTCCTTCCCCCGTCTTGCTCGCCTCCTGGTGCCGGCTTGGGAATGGGGGGGGGCTCGTCGCCACGGCCAGGTCCGCCTCGGCATATCCTGGTCGGAGCGGTCCCCAGCGAGCGCGGTCCGGGGAGTGCGAGTGGGAGCTCGACCACAAGAAGCCTCCCTCCTCCCTCCCTCCTCCTCGGCCTCCTCCTCCTCCTCCTCCTCCTCCCTCCTCCTCTCCCTCCACTTGGTGCAACGATCCTTGTCCCCCCCCCAGCAAGCGGGGGGGGGGCGGATAACAAGAAACGGATCTTACGCACGATGACATCGTGACCTTACAGTGGGAGCTCGATCACAAGCAGCATTTCGAAAGAAGCCGGGCCCTGAGACCCCAGGACGTCCAGTGTTTTTTTGATGTGGGAACGTCACGCATTCCATGGCAAGACCATCGAGGCCCAAGAAGCCCAGGGCACCCTGGAGGCAAGCAGGGCGTCTGTTTTGGCATGGGTTTCCACTGTAGCGGGATGGATAGTCCATCACACCCAGGTGCGATCTGGGGAGTATTTCTCATGCGATCCCGTCGGTCCGTCTATCTTCCAGGTGGTGGAACTGAATTTCGGCCGCGGCGGTCATCCTCTCAGGTATGTCGACGGGTATGGTGTGAGAGTAGTGCCTGCGTCGCCTGGCAGATGCGAAGGGGTTAGGCAAGGGGCCGCACAGGGTTGCCGTTCCTCCGGTTCGTCGCCTGAAATAGGGGAACGAAACAAGACACACACACGCACGCACGCACGCACGCACGCACGCACGCACACACACACGCACGCACGCACGCACGCACGCACGCACGCACACACGCACGCACGCACGCACGCACACGCACGCACGCACGCACGCACGCACGCACGCACGCACGCACGCACGCACGCACGCACGCACGCACGCACGCACGCACGCTCGCACGCACGCGCGCGCGCGCGCCGCACGCACGCACGCACGCACGCTCGCACGCACGCGCGCGCGCACGCACGCACGCACGCACGCACGCACGCACGCACGCACGCACGCACACAAACACCAAACACACGCGCACACGCGCACACGCGCACACGCGCACACGCGCACACGCGCACACGCGCACACGCGCACACGCGCACACGCGCACACGCGCACACGCGCACACGCGCACACGCGCACACGCGCACACGCGCACACGCGCACACGCGCACACGCGCACACGCGCACACGCGCACACGCGCACACGCGCACACGCGCACACGCGCACACGCGCACACGCGCACACGCGCACACGCGCACACGCGCACACGCGCACACGCGCACACGCGCACACGCGCACACGCGCACACGCGCACACGCGCACACGCGCACACGCGCACACGCGCACACGCGCACACGCGCACACGCGCACACGCGCACACGCACACACGCACACACGCACACACGCACACACGCACACACGCACACACGCACACGCACACACGCACACACGCACACACGCACACACGCACACACGCACACACGCACACACGCACACACGCACACACGCACACACGCACACACGCACACACGCACACACGCACACACGCACACACGCACACACGCACACACGCACACACCCACACACGCACACGCACACACGCACACACGCACACACGCACACACGCACACACGCACACACGCACACACGCACACACGCACACACGCACACACGCACACACGCACACACGCACACACGCACACACGCACACACGCACACACGCACACACGCACACACGCCCACACGCACACACGCACACACGCACACACGCACACACGCACACACGCACACACGCGCACACGCGCACACGCGCACACGCGCACACGCACACGCGCCCACGCGCCCACACGCACACACGCCCACACGCACACGCGCACAAGCGCACACGCACACACGCACACACGCACACACG